>CAJDSM010135389.1:0-10522 GCA_903981925.1 Ostrea lurida | reverse complement strand
GTCTGATGCATTTCTCTTAGTAGGACATATAGGCATGCCAGCAGACCGCATAATTATGAAAGTATTGAACTTGATTATATATTTTTTTAATTTGATATTCCTCATTATGCCTATTAATAATTCAAATTACTCTCATCTCTTCTTCTCCTCTCTCTCTCTCTCTCCTTCTCTCATCTCTCGCTCTCTCTCTCTCTCATCTCTCTCTTTCTCTCTAGTTTTATCGCGGTATTCCATTTATTTATTGATATATAAAAGCTCACACTCATACAACCTTAATAAGATATTTATTTGAGTTAATTTATTGTATCATTTTATTTCAGGAAGGGTTCGCAGAACAAAAGACGTCATGCGTCGTTAATTAGAACTTACGGATTCAAGAAGTTATGGCATCGGACAGGGAAGGAAGGGGAGGGGTAAGAGAAACAAGGCAAAGACAGCGAGGTAGAGGTGGAAAAGAACAAACAGTAGGACACCGAATGGCGATGTGAATTTCGAATAAATAAAATTAATGGGATGATTGAAGTTCTTTTGCAACATTGGTTCCCAGCATTGGCACAACGTTTAAACATGCATTGGGCCTACATATGGGCCCAACAATAAAATGTTGAATAACTGCATTGGGCCACATGGAGCCAACAGTAGACAGTAATTATTGTACAACAATGGGCCAACTTTAACGCCAACATGATTGTGCAACGTTGCGCCGAGAGCAAAGAAATTACATCGGACCCAACAATAAATTTTCAAAATCGGACCAACGTATCAACAACAATGGCCCAACATTGGCAACGCGCGGAATAACTTATATGTACAAAACATTGGGCCAACGGGAACCGCCAAATGTTTGGTGCAACGTTGCGCGATGAGCAAAATTACATTGGCCCAACATAATTTCCAACATCGGACCAACGTAACTAGACAAACCAGTGGCCCAACATTGGCCAATGTAAGCTTGCTATCTGGGAGGGATGCTTACTCCTCCTAGGCACCTGATCCCACCTCGGTTTGTCCCAGGAGGTCCCGTAGCATTGCCAACTTTTGTTTTGTATCTATTTAGGACTACGGATTGATCACGTTACACTGTTCGTTATCTTTGTCTTTACTCTTAACGAAAAATTGGCTTGATAGAGAACCATCCCTGTCACGACTCTAAGACATTATCTGTTCATAAATAAATTTGTGGGGCTTTCCTTTACTTTTTCCTTTTGGACGCCTACCACATAAATTGCCTGGAGACACCATTGGGCGCTTCCAAGACCTTTCATTTTTGATCCCTTATATTTGACACTACAAAGACCTTTCATTTTTGATCCCTTATATTATCACTTATTATAATGTATTATTTAAACTATTTTCATGATTTCGGAGCCTTATTTCGCAAAACATTATCGGTTCTTGAGCATCAAATGAAGAGACATAATTGGGTCGAAAATGCGAATTGGTACCGTATATGATTTATATTTATAACAAATATTGACTGTCAACACACAATTCCAAATATCGTGTACTGTTTATATTTTGGGTTCTTTAAGTTTACAATATTATCTTTTAATGATTACCGATACAAAGACAGTAAAGTCAAAACGATACAGAAAAAGCCATGATTGTTATTTCGATGCTTGTTTTTTCATTGTTGCTTTTAAAAATAACAAGGTCAAATCTTTGGAAATAAAAAGTATGAAGAAAATTGGTCGAGCCAGAACTGAAAGCAGTCATGCTTCATCTTCCACGTTATGTAGTCTCAAGAAGTCAATGATTTTGTCAAGAATTTGATCAAGACAATGGGTGTGACCGATCAACAGGGGATGCTTACTCCTCCTATGCACATGATCTCACCTCTGGTGTGTCCAGCGGTCCGTGTTTGCCCAACTCTTGTTGTATTTTATTTGTGACTTACGAGAATGATCACTGTTCGTTATCTTTGCCTTTGCATTTCATTGTGAATTGCACATCGCCTTCTAAAGGGTATATATATGTACGTGTTTGATAAGGTGTACCTGGGGTAAACATCTGTACCCCGATTACTTTGTGCAGAACATTGCCATTTCTTCACAGAGATTGTCACTTTTCAAGAAAGTGTTATTTACATCTCCAGCGTTCAAAGCACATAGAAAGGGGCGGATCACAGGCAAAACTAAAATGACATTGGTTTTGAAACAGATATTCTCCGTAAAATGAAAAATGTTGCACAATAAATATAAATCATAAGCTATTTACAGTGATTTATATGATAGAGTATGTTATTCTTATGACAACATTAATGCAAATTCAAGAAATCGTAAAAAAAAATATTAGCGAAATACTGCTTTTTAATTTTTTAATTCAATTTAATGAAAAGGCAAAGGTAACGACCAGTGATCAATCTCGTAAGTCTCAAATAGAATCCATAACAAGAGTTGGGCTAACACGGACCCCTGTACACACGAGAGGTAGGATCAGGTGCCCAGGAGGAATAAGCATCCCCTGTCGACTAGTCACAACCATCGTGAGCCCATTGTCTTGATAAGGTAAACGGAGTAATCAATATGTGGAAAACGGCTTAATATTTGCTTTGAAAAATGTCAGACAACATTTGACCCAATTGCAGATTATATGGGCAAACGTGATCGTTATATAACGATCATTGAATTTGCGAAATGTTGCATTTAAACGTGACTGTTGAAACCTCTGCATCAACAACTTGTTTGTAAATAGCTAGCCTCGATTCAAAAAAACTAATTATACATAGAACAAGTTCATATAAGTTGAGAGATATAAACACGATATACAGGTGATGATGCAATGTTGCTACATGAACGTGGGAAGTTGACGATATGATAACTCGAATAATTCAAGCCCTCCATCTCCAGTTCTCTCTGAATTAATGTAGCGATCGACAGAGAGAGGAATATAACGACTGGGTTATCGAAAGAGAAGCTGAAATCGTTCCATCTGCCATGAAATTAAAACTGTTAGCTTCCGTTAATGTCCATGTTTAATAGAATATCCAATAGGATGCTTGTATGGATGGCTCTGTGGTGTCTTTTATTTCTAGCTTACTGGGATATGTCGGATATCGTCATATGGATGAAAATGATAATTTTCAATAGATAGAAAGTCGTCAATATATCGAATTAAAAGTCACCCATATAGATTTTTTTCTTCTCACGTAGAAGCTTTTCAATAATTCTGCCTCATAAGACTATAAAAACAGGTCAGCTGACAAAGGCGCACAATTAATCCGTGCTCATGGATATTCCAAGAGACTGTTGGACGATCCAATTACCAATTACAGTATTGTCAACGAGAAACTCCAGCATTGCTTTAATATCAAATTCAGAGGATTTGTGCATAAAACTAGAATGGAGTTTGACAAAGTATTTTTTGAATGACTGATCACGAAATATGAATATTTTTTTGCTGAAGACGCAACTGTCTATAATGTTAAAAAAGCTAGTCTTTAAGTTATCGTGAGGAATGGTCATATAAAGAGCTGAAAAGTCGTACGTTTGATGTTGTTGATTTGAGAAAGGTTGATTAGAAATTTTCTTTTACAGAGGAGTGTTATTCTTAATTTTCAGAAATATGTCATTTTTCTCATCTCATTCTCACAAACAAAACTTTTGTATAAAAAAATAAATGGGAATTTAATTTAATGACCCTTAACTTTTTTTTGGAGTATATATACATGAACTTTTTTCTCAGTAGTTGGCCTCGCTTTTATAAGTCCTCATGCACATGACATGATCTTGCGTATCGAATCAACTGGAAAGAGACATATACACCATAAGCAGGTGATAGTGGTACATTACTACCGTACATTGTAGAAAAGGAAAGTTGATGATTCAATACATTGCAAAGTTAAAGTCAGTCTGCCTTATTACATACAGGTCATAAGTAAGTGACTCGAGATAACTCGAGTTTCAAGGGACCAAAGACAAAACTTTCGAGAGATTCGAAAGGTCGGCCTTAACTCCGGAAATTGAGTGTCGACCATTACGTTCAGTTTTACGGTTACCGATTGTTTTATCAACGACATCATTATACATTTTTTCTTTCTTTATTCATCAGGTAATATGACCAAGAACTTTATCGATGCAATAAAAAACATAAAAAATACATGTATGGGCTTGAAAGTCATATATTTATTTCTCCTTTTTAGTGCTGAGATAAAGCTTGTAGTTTTACAAAACATGTTTCACAAAACATTTTCTCAAATCTAGGCCTCTCTTGCATGGTCTCGGCAAAACAATCAGAAATTTTATTCATACACGTAGTCGATTATACTCAGAACTATGAACGCATTGCTCAGGTTGGAAGTGATAATTGACAATGTAACTATCAATCAGTCTACCCGTGTCCACCCACTTCAAAGCAGCGCGGGCGGCACGCGTTCCCTTGTTAAACTTTTAACATTGCCTTCGCCACGCACCCCTCGGGCATCCAGGTAAGTCCAAGCAAAATGAAGAACGCTTTGTTGATGTTTTGTTATACTCTAACGACCACTTCGAGGAGATCGACGAGTGAAAATGAAAATATGTTTTACGGGACCCCAATTCACTTCGAAAGAGATCGAGAACTTCTAGAGATCGAACGTTCGAGCAGTACATTTGCTTATAATATTGAGGAAAAAAAATAGGGACGGGGACTTCACTTCGAGAGATCGAAAAGTCTCGCGAGTTATCGAGGAGTCACTGTTAGTTGCTAGTCTGCCCTTAGAGTCAATATTAAGCTAAAATTCCAAATATGAGTAGATTTGTCAGAATTCTGTTGGTCCTTTATTTTCGAGTTCGTCGGGATCCATGTCTTATCAAATGGACTAATTATAAAATTATTTGATAGTTAATAGATAAGATATCATCTAAATTATAGTATCTATAGTGCAAGGTTGAAGGACACAGGCAACTTTTTTTCGCTTATTTCCATAACCAGTTTTGACAAAATTCTGCTTCTTAGAATGACAAAGCTTGTTTTTGTTTTTACGTATATGAATATGCTTGTACACGTCCATTTAAAACCATTTTTTTTTTCAAATTTACCATGACGTACGAAGTTCATTTCTGACAGTTACAGTGTATTCTCACGCTCACTTTTTTATTAAACATGGTATTTTCTGTGAAGCATATATTATGATTACAAAAACAAGACGTAGCTTTGTTTACAAACAAAAGAATGTGGAGTTGCTGTTATCTTTACTTATCATCAACACAGACAATAAATTTGTTTGCTGACCATTTAGAAATACAATGTTTCTACAACTTGACAAGCATTTTAAACATGAAAATTTTTGTAAATAATTTTTTTTAAAATTTAGCTTTCAAACGTGGTCCCTTTTAAGCTCTTTTTGAGGAATTCCCAGGGACGTCACATTCGTTAAGATTTCTCTTTGGTATGTGTGCCTCATAGTGGTTGTCTGTTTAAGTGCTCGTGTGCTACTGAATGCCTTCCCTTAGACATATCACATGATTGAGGTTTAACACCATTATGTGTCCTCATGTTTTTTTGGTTAAGTGCTCTGTTCGACTGAATGACTTCCCACAGACATGACATTGATGAGTTTAACACCGAGTGCTGTGTCGGCATGTGCCTTCGAAGTTTGTGCATTATTGAAAGACCTTCCCACAGGACTGATCCACATTGATTAATAATTCTTATCACAGAACAGTGTCCTTGTGTGCGTGTGAAGTTTCCTTTCTTACCAGAATTCCTTTTCCACAAAATTCACATTTAATAAGGCTTAATTCACCAGTGTGTATCATCATAGTGTGCTTTGTAATGATTCCCTCTCAAAAGAATGTTCTTTCCCACAGACAATCACATTAAAAAATCACACATTTAGATAATACAAGTATGTATTCTCACATGTCCTGAAATTACCCGTTTTCACTAAATGCCTTCCCAAAGACAATTCATCAGATGTTTATTATTACATGGTATGTGCTCCTCATGTGTGTCTGTAAGTGTCCTTTGATTGCAATGCCTTTTCGCACAGACATCACACTTGTAACGGTTTCTCACATGTATGTGTCTGCATGGTGGTGTCTGTAAGTGTCCTTTCTGATTGAAACACCTTCGACCACAGATACCACATTCATTAAATCAATATCACAGTAATGGTCCATCATGTTGTTCTGAAAGGCATTGCCTGTCTGATTGAATGCCTTCCACATACATCACTTTTATGAGGTTTTATCACCATTATGTGTTCTTTGTGTTTCATTTAAATCCCATGAATTATTGAAATGCCTTCCCACAGACATTCTACATTCGTATTTGAGGTTTTTCACCAGATTGTGTCTCAATGTGTCTTGTTGTGTTGATCATCTCACTAAAGCCTTCCACAGGAACTCACATTATTAAGGTTTTTCACGATATGTGTCCTCTATGTGTGTTCTGTAATAGTGTCTTTCTGATTTGAACGCCTTCCCACAGACATCACATTATAATCACGTTATCACCAGAATGTGTCCTCATGTGTAGTCTGGTAAAGCATCCTGTCTGATCTGAACGCCTTCCACCAGACATCACATCCATAATCACGTTTATCACCGATGTGTCCTCATTGTCTGTGTTGTGCCCATTTGTCACTAACGCCCTTCCCACAGACATCACATTCATTAAGGTTTTCAACCAAGTATGTTATACCTCATGTGTTCTTTTAAAGATTGCTTGTGAGAAAATGTCTTATCCACACGACTTCGCATTTGTTGGGTTCTCTTCACACCGTATGTGTTCGTAAGTGAGTCCGATAAATTCATGGATGTGGCTGAAGCACTTTCCCAACACATCACATTTATTGAGCGGTTTATCACATTATGTGTCCTTGTATGTAGTATCTTTAAATCCCTGCATTATTAAATGCCTTCCCACAGACATCAATTGATATAGGGTTTTCCCAGTATGTGTCCTTCTGTTTGTCTGTTGTGTGATCCCTTCTCACTGAAAGCCTTCCCGCAGACATCACATTCCATAAGTTTTCACCGGTATGTATCTCATGTGTTCTTTGAAGTGTTCGGTCCAAATGAAGTCTTACCGCAGACATTCACATTTATGGAGGTTTTCACCAGTAATGATCCTCATGTGTTTCTTAACAATCTACCTGTGCTGTTGAATTTCTGCTACAGAAATCCAGCAACCCATGAGGTTTTATCATGCCTTATGTTCGCTCATGATTGTTTCTTTAAATTCTCTGTCTCACTATACTGCCTTTTCAAGAACACCACATACATACAGCAGTTATCACCAGTATGTAATCCTCATGTGTCGTTTTAGAGTTGCTTTGTGAGAAATTGTCTTTCCACAGAATACGCATTTGTTGGTCTCTCACCCGTATGCGTGTCGTAAGTGAATCTGTAAACTCCAATGCCTGCGGATGAAAGGCACTTTCCAACATGTCACATTTATGAGGTTATCACCATTATGTGTCCTTTTGTGTACTTTAAAATCCCATGACAATCTATTAAATGCCTATTCCAAAAGAACAGTCACATGTTATTAGGGCTTTTTTACCAGTGTGTCCTTATGTCTGTGTGTGTCCCATCTCACCTGAACGCACTTCCCACAGACATCACATGTCATAAGGTCTTTCACCAGTATGTATCCTTATGTGTCTCTGTAAGTGTGCTGTTATCACTCAATGTCTTCCCGCAGACATCACATTTATATGGTGTTTCACCAGTATGGTATCTCCATGTGATCTTATTGAGTTTACTTTGTGAGAAAATGCTTTTTCAACAGCATCGCCATATTTGTTGGGTTCTCTCACCTGTATGTATCCTTAAGTCGAATCCGTAATCCCATGCGCGACCGAACGCCCTGCCCACAGAAATCACATTTATGAGGTTTTTCACCAGTATGGTATCCTGTATTATGTTCTTCACGGTTCCCCATGAGCTGTTGAATTGTCTTTCCACACAGAAGATCGACATTTATATGTTTTATTTTTACATGAAACGCCTATCCCACAGACTCACATTCATTAAGGTTTATCCCATCAGTATGTATCCTCTTTGTAGTTTTGTGAAAGGTTCACTCTGTCCAAATAACTTTGTTTTTAGACCTCCAGGTGTCGTTTAAATACTTTTGTAAATTATTTTTCGTGATCTTTAGTTTGACCTGGTTATCACAAGACGTCACAACCAGAATCTCCAGCATAATGTCCATTCCTGATTCTCATGTTAGTCAAGTTCGTATTGTGCGAAGACATTTATCGAACCACTAAACATTTTAATGTTTCATTTTTCTGATTATATGGGGTGAGCTCTTGCCTCTATTGATGACTGGGTAGACATAAAAGGCAAGTTAGAGAGAATTCTGCATTTCTGGTATTGCAAATAATACTCGCGATCATACTATTCAGCATGCTACTGATCATCTGAAACATAAGATAGACAATATTACATCAATGCTACCACCTCGCTCGGTATATACATATAATAAGATTTTCTATACAAAAGTTTTTTTCTTCAGTTTTTTGACCAGTAATGTCGATCTTGTTTGGTACCGTTGAGGAGTCTTTTATTTCATAATTACATTTAATAAAATTTTATCATATATTGTACTGGCTATGTCATTTAAGCAGATGTAATTCATGATTTTTCATTTCAAGAATAGGATATTATTATTTTAAACTATTATAGGCGGGGATGACAACTCAATCGGGTGATCACTGTTGATCAAATATCCAATTAAAGCTCCGACAGGGGCTTTCATTGGTAAATAAATATATAATATGCAATCACAGTGCAATCCGTCGTATTGTACTTTTATCCTGAAATAAAAAATTATTTTTTAAATATGATACATTTGATTACTAAGATTTACATTTATTGATCAGTAATAGTTTTGTGTGTAATTGGTACAGTTTAGCAATCATGTTTCAAATTACAGTATATACTAGCATTCTGCTTGACCACACAATATTTTTAAACGCTTCGTTCAAAGATATGAATCGAAAAGACTACAAAACAAAGTTCTCATGTTGAAATGAAGAGCCATATTATATTAATTAATAAATAGGGACGCTCTTAAATAAGTGCAAGGTACTATATAAGAAAAAACGATATTAACTATTTTTCTTCAACATAGTACATGATTGTGAAATCCTCTTCCTTATGTCTAAGTTCGAAAAATGGTCAATAAGATTTGTGAACTTCTGGCGAGGATAGGTTTTCCGACGGAAATGTCAGAATGCGTCATCTGCTATAATATTACACTGTTAACAGTTGGTATGCTCCAGTTTTCTCAAAAAATAAGTCTAGTCATTTGAAAGTTTGTAACAAATTGTTGTGAATTTGAATTTTGTGAGAATATTTCGTTGGACATTTCGGAGTTCATATGTAACAAAGAAGACTGAGGTGGGACATGAAAACGGAGACAGGGCTCGTGGCCACTCGTCAGTTGTAGGCAATAATTCACAGAGGACAGAGGACGCAGATGAATCTCCCTTGAAAGAACTGACGATTAGGGCCTACAGGACGAAGCTTAAGGGTCGACGGTCTGGGAATTGTAATTGTTGACAACATGAGCTCAGAGCTAACGGATTCTGTTGACTCGGTATAGTATTTCTGTAGAGGTTCAAAGGACACCTCGCATTTCGATGCCCCGATCATTAAAGAATGATCTGGCAGTGATGGAAACGGGCATCACTCATGGCTGTGATGGCCGTGAGAACGCAGGATGTGAGTGCGCTGTGTCGTCTAGTTGAGTAATACATGTTGAGGGACTTACAAGTTATCAATCGGACATAAATCCAGGAAGACCTTTCTTGCTAATAGGTCGGTGTCACCAACAAATGATTATCCAAAAGCTGGAAGAGACGAGTGCGTCTTTGGTAAGCCATGCTGTTTAAAAGACTGGTGTGTAGCTTTTGATCTGATTTGCGTTTTCATTCAGCATGTGAGGCATTTTTTATTGGACATGTATCAATCAATCCTGGAATGGTTCATAAATTTCGTTTGTCGGATGGAGCAATTCGATTACATTTCAATGCCACCCTGAAAATTTTGTTGTGGTGTTCTTCATGACGGAAGGTTGCGTATTCCAGACCATATTTTCAGTCTTTGTGAAATGAAATGAATGAATCCATGACGCCAGGGGATGTACGCCAAGCTGATGGATGAAGTGAAGATTCTAAGCACGGGGAATGAAACTGCATTGATAAGTAATTGTATGCAACACATTTGCCGCAGTTACAAACAGGCGAAGATAAGAGCAGTCTTGTAAATAGAAGCGATTCTTTGTTGATCCTCTTTATGTTATGATATCTTTGTTGGTTGTGTGGCCCCTGAAGATGCTCGGTTTTTGTCATACATATTTAACAGCCCATCCATACCATAAGGTTATAGACAGTGGTTTTTTATAGAATTATATTTTTTATTTGAATGAGAAGTCAGATGACTGGAGAAAAAATAAAATCATAAAATGATATATTTGTGTGTTTCCTAGGCTATAGAGTAGACTAAGATTCTGTAATACATTAGTAAAGGTTAGTTACGAGATATACCCACTTCTTTTCCAACATATATCATACGCTCATCTCTCT
>CAJDSM010135354.1:0-11318 GCA_903981925.1 Ostrea lurida | reverse complement strand
AAAAAAAAAAAAAAAGGAAAAAGAAAAAAAAGAATATTAAAAAAAAATAAATAAATAAAACACACACACACACACCTAACATTCTACAAATTACAATTTCGTTTGTTAGACGAACATTGCTTAATGATGAGAATATTAAAATAAAAAAAAAGNTATGAATGTTGTACATGTATTTGAAAAAAAGGAAATTGATAGTGTCATAATGTCAATCTATATTGATACAGTACCTTGATGTAAAAAAAGGAAGAAGAAAATAAACAATATTAAAAAAAAAAATAAATAAATAAAACACACACACCCAACATTCTACAAATTACAATTTCGTTTGTTGGACGGACATTGCTTAATGATGAGAATATTTTTTAAAAAAAAAAGAAGAAGATAATCTATATGTTTGCCAGTTTCAAGATATTCTATCTCTGTCAGTGTACTGCAATAGTCAAAGTATTAGTTTAATCAGTACAAATAGTGCACGAATTTAAGCACGGTACATTGTTTGTGGAATAATCGTGACGTATGCAATTCAATACACCAATGGAATTCATTTGATACTTCCAGGTTGCTTCGCCAGAAATTCTGCAGGATCGCTTGGGGCTCTTCCGGAACCACAACCGCGCTTATCGGGATCCGGTAATGGAAATCGATTGGGAACTCAAGTGCCATTTGAACCAATCTATATCCCAATAGCAGAAACACCGGTGTCCCAGAGCATTGAATCGGCAATTTCTCCTCTATTGTCTCGAAATGGTGGCGGAAATAGGGTCCAAAATATGTTGCAAATTCAAAATGCCCCAAATGTACCATTTCCCGGGGGATTCTCTGGACCCTCTCCAAGAATACAACCCAGAGGTGCAACACAAACATCTAGAGTTCCGGTAGTTGACTTCAACGATTTTATAGCTTTAATTCGACGAAGCGCCGTGCATCCAAGAGGACCCTCAGCTCCCGGACAGGATGTGACGTATGTCAACCTAGGATCTCTCATTCCAAATGCTCCACAAGTTGCAATACCTAGTATTACTTTACCAGAGTCATTAAGAGGAAGATCTGGTACCGTTGTTTCACATGAAACACGCGTTATCAGTGGTGCACAAGCCCCTCTAGGTCCAGTTCAAGTACCGCCCTTAAGCCAAGGCCGTCCTTCGAGTTTGTTAAGCAATGCGCTAGCAAACATCAATAGGATTCCTCAGGTTCCGCTCCACCCAGTTGCCGCTCTTCATCGAGCTTTATCCGGTGGTGGTGTTCCTCATTTGGGCTCTGCACGGCATGCGGCATCTTCTATAATCCCGCCTAGGTCTGGTGCGATACATTCGGGTTTAAACCCTATTCATCACGCAGTCAATGCCTTACATCAGGTAGCTGCCAACAACGGCCAACACATCGCAAACGCTATCCACCGATCTCTTCACAATTCTCGTCCAGCATCTGGATTAATACATCCTTCATTATTACGGTCACTGCCGAATACAGCGTCAATACCAAATGTTCCATTCCATCCAGCATCAGTATTAAATGCAGCTGCATTTAGAGGTATAGGTCCAGTTCCAAGAGCTCCGATCTCTAGTGGATTACAGCAGAATAATATCCATAGAGGTGTGTCATCTACATCTTTTGCATCTGGATTTGTTCATCATCAAAGAGGATTTGTTCCAAACATTGCTCCAGGATCCTTAAATGTTGGGTCGACATTTCCACGTAACAGACCTTTAGTGTCTAGGGCATCTGCTTCCCCCTTTCCCCACAGGAGTAATATTCAATCCGATATGAGACAGAGAATGCTACCTTCTATATCCAATCGTAGAACACCTTTAACATCAACTTTTACACCTCGATCAAATTTTCCACTGACAGTTAATAGAGTTAATATCCCTGGAAGAAATCGCATAAATAGAAATAACATAATTCCACAAACGTTTGATTTTCCTCAAAGGTCTGCATCTCGAACACCTAACAGACTACATGATTTTGTACGTAGTACCAGCTTTGATAACTTTCTCCACAGACATTCTTCTACCAGTAATAATTTACCTAGTCTCCGTGGGTCCGGTAGATTTAGGGACTCTGTTCCTAGATCGTTTCCAACTACATCTATCGGTAGAAGCAATAATTTTTCCCCTTCGACGAGTTCTCGTAGGTCCCCGGTAAGATTTGACGATATCGTATCACGTCCCAGATCCAGAGTCCTACCGCTACACCGCTCATCTTCTCAAAGTATATTCAATGACTTCCCATCTAGATCAACATTAGATAACGTCCGCCCTAGATTTTCGCACAGACAGAGTTTCGAAAATCAAGATTTTAGAGAACCAAGAGATAGATTTGACAATGTATCTCCTCTTCCACGTCGTTTTGATAATAGAAGAGAAAACCTCCCTATCGACAATAGAAACGAACCATTCAGAAATGTAGACCGTCGCTCTAGAGACTTTGATTTGCCGTCCCCTCTCGATGAACGTATACAGGAAAATTTCATTAGGGATAATTTTGCCTTTCCAGAGCAGTTTGATCCCATTTCAAGAAATTTAGATCCAATTCAAAGGGACCAAGGACGAGACATTGTGAGACCTCGACCTCGTGCCGTTACCGTACCACCACCATCACGCGTAGATACTCGTGATCAACGAAATGAGGCATTCTTTCCATTCAGTGGCGTTTCAGCTCAAAGACTGCAAGACACCCGACCTTCAGTACCTTCTTCTGGTTTTAGACCAAATGATAACATAAGACCTGTTGGTATAGCTGTCCCAGCGCCAAGTACCCTGACACAAAGTCAATTTCCTTTTATTCCATCAAGAGCTTTGCAACCGCCCTCCCGTAACGAACATTTTTTCCCAAATGTCATTCAGAGACCTATTCGTCCAATTGAAGATCCTATAAATGACTTCAGTAGACCTGTTGGTATTGCTATTCCTCGAAACCGTCAAGGAGATGGTCCAGTCACTGGGTTTAGAGGCACTTTTAGAAGACGTTTTCAGTCTGAACAAAATCGCTTTGATCCTCGTGAAAATAGATTCAGCCCCAGCAATAGACTTGATCGCAGAGATGGCGATTTTGGAGAACAGAGATTCATTCCAAATAGATTTAGTGATCCAATAGATGACCGTTTTGATGATCCTCGAGACAGTCCCGACAATAGACTTGACCGCAGAGATGACAATATTGGCGATTTTGGAGAACAAAGATTCATTCCGAATAGAAGATTTAGTGATCCAAGAGACGACCGTTTTGATGATCCTCGCTCTGATGACAGATTTGATGATCAAAGGGATGATATTTCGGATGATCGATTCAACGAAATGAATAGGAGACCATTAACTCCTTCCTTCCAGTCACGTTTCCCAACTTCAGCCATACCTAATTCACAATTTTCAATAACCCCGGTTTCTCAAGAATCGGCACGCTTTCTTCATCGAACCCCAAGTAGGCGACCTAAAGGAAGCTTCTTGATATCTTTTCTACTGAACATCGATGATGTATCGGATCGTGTAAATGATATCGGTTTTAATGTGAACAGGGGGGTACCGCCAGGATTTCAAAATAGATTCATTCCTACAAGTCCATCGTCACCATTCACAGTCAATGGACCAATGGGTGAAGATATTAACAGATTAGAGGAAACCGATATCTTTGAAAACCAGCGTAGGGACGATATGAACAGGAGTCCACGACCTTCATTTAATGAACGAGAAAGAGTTGACCCGGGTGATTTTCAGGAAAGACCAACAATACCATTTATAGGAAGAGATTTTCCACCCAGGATGCCTTTTATGCCACCATCACCTGCATCTCCTGTATTTTTGCCCCAAACGGATCCTCCTATTCAGTCTCGTCCATTGCAACGAGTTGACCAATTTATGGGTATTAACAGAGATATCCGTCCAGTAACAAGCAGACGTCAACCTATTTCTCAGCCTTTAAGACCAACTAGATCTAGTCCAAGACCTTTTGGAATCGCCATTCCAGATCCAAACCTTCCTCGGAACCAGCCTTTTTTGAGTGCTGCCATCGAGGGACAGTTCGATGGACCTGTATCTGATATCGATTTTAACGCTGCATTCAATCAACGACGGCCCAGTTTAACATCTGAACCCGTCATTCCAAATTCGATGGGACGGTCAAATTTCAACTTACCAGACAGCCAACGCTCGGCATCTTCAAATATTCCAGTCCTTGGCAATACTGTTGGTTTACAAAGGCGACCACTTTTCACACCAAGACAACCAACCCATGCCGTCCCAAGGTTTCCCAATGTCCCGAGTCCACCATTATCGAGCAATCTTAGACCAGCAACCCGTTTTGATAGAAATTTCTTTAGAAGAGTGCCTGATATTCCCAGCACATTTGCCCAAGGTCCACGTAATTTACACCAACAGAGATCTATTTTTGGAAATGCAGTGAGACATGTTGAATCACCGGTATATAATCCAAGGCATTTGTATGTTTCCAAAATGGCTTACGGAAAATATCAGTGATAAACTTCATGTCTTTATTATTTAAATGTGCTTCAAATCCGATGTCTGAAAGGTGCTGGTCAAATAAAATCACACATATTCTTACGATTTCTTGTATTATCTTCTGTTTTATAGCATCAATCATTTTAAAATCATTTTATGCAATAATTAATAGGCCCTTTATTATTTGATACAGCAATCGGATTAGATATAGCTCGTCATGTCAGTACGTCCTTTTTCTACTCTGCATTTGCCATTATGTTTCTAAATCCCNATCGGATTAGATATAGCTCGTCATGTCAGTATGTCCTTTTTTTACTCTGCATTTGCCATATGTTTCTAAAGCCTCCATCACATCGGGCCATGACCGTACTACAATCTTGATTTTTGCCTAAATCGTGACAGGTCGTAGCGTGGTCGTCGTGTGGTCTTGCAGGTCGTGGTATGAACGCGGCTGGTCGTGGTTGACCACGACTGCGCCACGTAAATTTTGAACATTCTCAAAACGTCGTGGTGAAAAAAGAGCGCACTGGCAACGTAGTGAGGTCGTGGGAAGAGCGCAGGTTTAATCCACCGACCACGAAATCATAGTCAAGAGAAGAAAACGACGACAGTTCTTTGTTCGTCCTTGGATTGAAAGTCGAGCATTCTTCGGCAACAAGAGCTAGCTGTCAATGGATGCTAGCTGACAACCGATTGCAAACCTAATCGTACGACCACCTTATGACTGCTGTGATCGATTGTGCGAGCCGTTACAGGTGTCCTCGTCTGATCGGTCGCTGATCGTCTCCCCATGTAGCGCGATTACTATGGTTGAATTGCGACCGATCTTTTCCAGTCGTAGGGAAATGTGCGACCATGCGTACCACCATTTGTACGATCGTCTATCACCTATAGTACGGTGATCTTTCACCAATTCTCAGTACGCAATTACAGATGGAGATCGTAACAAACATTGCCGACTGGTCGTGCTTCGACAAATTAGCCATCATTCGCACGATTCAGAAAACATGAAATCCAGTGTGGCTAAGGTAATGAAACCTTGCAATAAAGCTACAAGCAATAGTCTTCATGTCAAGCAAAGCTAAAACTTACACAAGTAAAGTGGCATACATGACACGTGATTGCAAGAGATCATAGAACAATCGCAATAAGCGAAACTTAAGCGTGGTACATGTACAAGCGTACCGTGCGTAGTAGCACCTTAGTGAGAATGTATAACGATCGCATAGATCGTAGTGTGTGCGTAAGGATGTCGTGGGTGATCCGTGGTAATATATCGTAGCATGGCGTTGGAAAGTCGTTGACAGGCAGCGTACTGTACTCGATAGGATAGGTCGTAGTAGAGATCGTGGCTAGATTGAGATACCATTGGCAGTTGAATTAGAAGATTGGCGAGTAATATGAATCTAAGTATTGTCGTGGAGTGCTGTCAGCACCGACCACAGTGTTTTAATTAATGTGGAAATGCTACTCAAGAGAAATTGACGTTGGGATGAAAAGTAAGGATAATTTTAAACAATAATTTTTGAAGAAAAAAAAAATTCAACTTCACTCTTTATTCGTCAAAAAAATGCAATTTTAATAGAAAGGCATTTGAAAAAAATTAAAACCGGCCTGGGCTTTGAATGCGAACTCGCGATCTGCAGTTCAGAGACCACATTCTACTACGATCATGTAAATTATTTGAAGGTCCGTGGTAGAGCTTAGTGAAATCGTAGCCAGTGTAGAGGAGGGGCTTTAATGACTTTGGATCTAACAGAAATAATGCTATATTGCACAACTGACGCCCATTTGCTATCCTTCACCGCATTTAATTTGGAATAAAATCAAAATGACATGAAAGTTACAGGGTCCATGGCCTATACTGTTATTCGTAGTTAGAACGTTCACTTCGTGAGAGGGAGATTGTGAATTCGAACCCTGTTCGATACCTTGAATTTGTTAAATATCGAGGCCGTGCTCGTACCTTGACAGTTTAGTTTGAGCCCTGTTCATACCCGACAGTTAGTTCGAGCCCTATTCGTAGCATGTACTTCGAAGTTTTAAGTCGTCACTGGTCGACGACTCTGTTGTACCTGACAATGTAGTTTGGGCCATGTTCGTACCTTGATTGTGTTGTTCGAGCCTGTAATCAGTACCTTGATTGTGTGTTCGAGCCCTGTATCATACCTGATTGTTTGTTCGAGCCTGAATCATACCTTGATTGTTTTGTTCGAGCCCTGTAATCATACTTGATTGTTTGTTCGAGACCTGTAATCATAACCTTGGATTGTTTGGTTCGAGCCCGTAATCATACCTGAATTGTTTTGTTCGAGCCCCTGTAATCATACCTGATTGTTTGTTCGAGCCTGTAGATCATACTTCTTGAATTGTTTGTTCGAGCCCTGTAATCATACCTTGATTGTTTGTTCGAGCCCTGTAATCATACCTTGATTGTTTGTTCGAGCCCTGTGAGAATCATACTTGATTGTTTGTGTCGAGGCCCTGCTCGTAACCTGACTTTTAATTTCGAGCCCTGTTCATCCTGTGACTGAAGAGATAAACAAGAAGTATAACTGTATCTAACATGAAATTGTTTTTTTAAGGTCGAGAGTAGTTTTCAGTTAATAGGAAAACCTTGTAAGCAGAAATTACAGACTGAATGCATTGGGGCTAGGACCGGCAAAGGCTTGCTGGCACATACTGCGTCATGTTATAAAGTGAGAATGTTCGCATTGTGTTATTCAAGGTCGAAAGTATTATTTTGGAGAAAAACCTTGTAGAACGCCGACTGAAGACCGTTGGGTTGTTAGGACAGTCAACTGCAGTTACAGTACACTCCCCATGCCTTCTTGTTCATAAGGAGTAAAAACACGTAGGTAGGTAGGGAGGAAATACAGACCGAAATGTAAGGTTCAAAGAATCTTATAATCTATTGCATTTGTCCCCACGATGAAAGGTAAATGTCTATTATCTTTAGTTCAAAGGTTAATGTTTGTAGTGTCAGTTAATAGGGAAACCTTGTAGGCGAAAAACAGACCCTAGGACCGTCAGGCTTGTACACAAACTCCTCATGCCAGGTGGAGAACGCCTTTTTGTTTCTAAAAGGTCGAAAGGTAGAGGTCGTAGTATCACTTAGAAGGGAAAGGACCTTGTAAGCAGGTGTACAGAATCGAACCAATGGACTAGGGAAATAACTTGGTACACATGCAACCTATTGTTTTTTTCAATAAGCATAATAAGATACAGCACACAAAGGCAGTGTTAACCCCGCTAGAATATGTACGAATCGCACTAAGATATTGTTTTGCTGTGTTATCAAAACCTTTGGGGGTACGTATGTCCATGAACTGCGTTGGCTCTTTAACCATGAAATGTTTTCAAAAGACCTGTAAGTAAGATAAAGTTATAACTTTAAAAAATTAATTCTCTGCTTTAATGTTAGTAGTAGACGAATATTGAATTATAATTTCCAATGTTCTTTATTACGATTGTTTTGATTGGATGAAATTAATCGAAACGAGAATTTTACAAATCAATAAATCCGAAAGCGTGACGTAACAATGACGCGCATGAAAACGAAACAGAGACACAACAAAAAAACAAACAAACAAAAAAAAAAACGTAACGCAACGGAACTATTCAAGTTTTTTTTTAAATTGTTCATACAGTGAACGAATTGGAATTATAGAATTAAACATTCTTTTTGAAAGAATTTATCGATGTGTAACTGGACATTTTACTCAAAACTTAACATAAAAGTGCTTTCGCACTTTTATTCAGTTGTGGAGTAAATGTCGAGTTTACACCATCGTAGAATTCTTCAAAAACGGAATGTTTAATCCTATAATATATATAGCTACATCATTTATATGTCTCTGAATACAGCTGAAAGGAATTACATTGTTCCGGCTGGTCCCTGTTTACTTTGTGCACGATATTACGTAAAGTGAAAAAGAATTAGGTCTCTTAATTTAAAAAAGGAATTCTCTGTTAGGCATCGTGTACGTCCTCCCAACACACAATTAAACCTTTAAATTTGGACTTTTTTCTTCACTACATAGGTATTTTATGTAATAATAGTACGGCATGACAGGGCCAATGAATTTAAGTATACACAGTTATGGTTGGTGTTCAAAAGCTAAATAAGATCCTTAAAGAATGTAACGCTTGAGCAGTTTGAAGCAGCCATGCAGTTCAAGTTTTTGCGTTTACAATTGCAACTCGTCTGAAATTCAGATTTTATTGAAAGCGATGAAAGTAAGTTTTTGTTGTCCATTAATTATGGATTGACGGTGCATCAATATTGTAGGAAAAATTTGATGATAGTCTATACAGTTATACGGTATTTGAATGTGGTAATAGGAAGGGGGAGATGCAACGGACCAAGATTACGGATTCGAACCCCGGTCCCGAATCTCTATGCTAGCCAGCAGTGCTCTACCAATTTCCTAGCATGACCACCGGCGACATGAATCCATGCAGCTGACCCGCTAGCATTCCTCCCTCCTTGAATGTCTTGCAACACCCTGTTGAAAGTCTTCAAAACCTAAGGATTTGTTTCCTCCTGGAGGCATTTTAAGTCCGTCAATTCCAGGGACTGCATGGGTCTGCAGCAGCAGAATAAAACAGAAAAGGAGAAAAGTAACTAAACGTTAGACATGGATAAAGAGTCTGGGTCGATGTCTCTTCGATGTGTGAAGACGCTAAAGGAGGGCAGGATGTAGCGATCAGACGGTTCGATCGTCGGAGGATTAACTTATGGTGGCATATTTCTCTGCCACCTCTTGTCAGATAATTATGTCGACTTGGTCAAGATTTTAATGTCGACGCTTGTCTAGATATTTATGTCAACTGTCAGATCATATTATGCGACTTGTCAGAACATAATCACCATGATTAGGTACTACAGTTATCTTGTTATTAAATGCGTGTTAATGCCGCTAGACTCCATCTACTTGTCATCATAATATCTGACAGTCGACATAATTTTCGGACCAGTCAAACATAATTATCTGGAACAAGGTCAACATAATTTTCTGACAAGGTTGCAATAATTATCTGACAAGTCGGCATTTGTTATCTGACAAGATAGACATAAATTATTATGAATGGTCGACTTGTCAGAAAATTATGTCGACTTGTCAGATAATGATGTCGAATTGTCAGATGATTATGTTGACTTGTTCAGAAAAATATGTTGTCAACTGGAATGGCACAACTGGGCATGAACACGTTTTTCCATCATAATTCTTGAACACGTGAATATCTGACAAGTCGACAAAAAGATCTGACAAGTCGACATAAATATCTGACCAAGTCGACATAAAGATCTGACAATCAACATAATTATCTGACAAGTGGTGGCAGAAATATGCCACCATATTAACTAGATACATGTACCTCAGTTGGTAGGGCATGTGACTGTCCCCAGAGATCAGGAGGTCCGGGTTCGACTCCTGGTCAAATCCATTGCATTTTCGGTTGCAAAGCTCTTGAACTGAATGTACGTGGCCGCAATGTAATTTCTAAGAGTTGAAAAATCCAACACCATTTCTACTCTTTCGAAATCACTATATATCATATCAATATTCATTGGGATTTAGGTCAATATTCATTGAGTTTTAGGTCACTTGATTCAGTTGGTCTGCGTCCGTTAACAATCTAACATTTCTAATGACTATTTCAGTTCTTTTCAAATTTGATACGGAACACTATGATCTTGGGGAGGGGGGGGGGGGGCATAAATTAAATGGATTCTGAGGTCCGGGGCAAAAATTTTAAAAAAATGACCAATTTTTAAAATAAAAATCTTCTCTACATTCGCTCATCGGTTATAGAAAAACTAATGGAATAGTCAGGGGTAAAAGACTAAAAAATATGATCCCCGGAGTAGAAGCTCTGATCCAAGGACGGGGCCAAACTTGAAATGCAATGTATATGTGTAAACTTACTTACATCGTACTCAGGAGCACATTAAGCCTTCACAGAGGATGTCTGTTGTTTAGGTCGTCCCCTCTTTCTCTTTCCATGTGGTGTCCAAGGCATTGCTATATCTTGGGTATGTCAGATGGTTCCATTCTATACCCTATAGACATGGCCAATTCTTTCTTTTATCAGCGAGGAAATGGGTCGTGTTTATGTGTAAAACGTTTAATAGTTATATTGATATTAAGTTGAAACTAAATGAATGTGTTCTAAAGAACACGTATCCCTAAAGTTATCAAACTTGTAAATTTCATGATGGTGGGGGCTAGGATGATGATAGTGTATGTTCAAAATTGACACTTTTAACTTCTTGATAACTTTTCAAATTTGGTATTTGAATCAGTTTGGGACAAAGATGAGATAAACCATAATTTACTGAGTCCTGTTTCTGCGAATCTTTAGGAACGTTATTGATTGATTATTTACTGTTTTACGTCCCACCGATGTATATTTCACTCATATGAGGAACGTCACATTTGCCGTGAAGGCTGCAAAATTTAGGCCTATGCCTAACGGCACTCAGGGCCTTTGAGCAGGGGGATCTTTATCGTGCCACACTGCTGTGACACGGACCTCGGTTTTTTCGGGTCTTCATCCCGAATTGACCGCCCCATTCAAGTCGGCCCTCTTACGACTACGCCAAGGGGATTGCTGGAGGCCTATTCTACCCGACCCCCACGGGTTCTTTAGCGAAACGAAAGCAGGCAGAACCGAAGCGGCAAGTAAAATAAAAAAGATAAATATACGTCCTCCCCAACGGAATATTTCTAATTTTTTAAAAAATATATTTCTTTCATATCTGGTGTTGAAATGGACTTTTATATTTTTATGAATTGTAAGATTTTCTCGGTTTGTTGTTGCCCCTGGTCTTCTATTTCTTTCGATTTTTTTTCATGC
>CAJDSM010135298.1:5310-23271 GCA_903981925.1 Ostrea lurida | reverse complement strand
AGCTGTCTGTCCGTTCTGTCGCTACTCTTTCCGGGTCGTCCACTTCACTTTTCCATAGAATTCCTGAGCCGAAATCGTTACGGCTTTTAAAATATGATATTTTTAGTTCTGTTTTAAAAGGGCATTAGCTGTCAAGTTAGGATGTCTTGATTAAAATTGGTTGAAAATATGTTAAAAATAGAAATTATTAACTGTAATGTTAGGAAGGCATCAATTCTATACAATTTTATGGAAAAAAGTTTCCTGTAATTAATTGTTTACTTCCAATACAATGTTCTGCATGGTTTCTACGTACTAAATGCAAAAGAAATTCTATTGTCAACAGTTACAAACCTTTGTACAGTGGTGATTTGTTTGGTGTTAAGCTCAATTTTTGTTCTAATATGCTGCTTTTGAAGTCCCATAATATTGGTAAACATACAGCATAATACACAGTCATGGGATACAGCCAGGAATTTTTTACCCCCCTGATGATTGATCTTAACGTAACATTGATTATTCTGTCAGATTAAAACATCGCCAGATCGTTTCATAATCTTCGTTCCTAACCACTTTATTTTTCTATGTCTGCTTTGCTGGACAAACAGTATGCGGTTTTACAATAGAGATAAAGCGGAGGGAACGAGATTGAAGTCTGGTTAATAAATCAAGGTACCTCACATTGTTAATCAATATGTGTGTGGTACCCAAAATTATAATTTTATGATATGATTGTAGTATTTGTTATGTTATATATAAGTGTGATTACCCCCATCGAGTTCAACAGTTTAGACGAGAGAAAAATATATTTGGATATGTAGAATAACAGACACTTCCGAGACTCCACTAGCACATATCAACTTGGCAAACGCAATCCAAGGCCAACTCTGCAGGATATTTACAGCATTCATCCAATCTCAAACTTTCGAATCAGCATTACCTAACGCTCCATGGCTAATTATCCCAACATGTTAGCATCCAACCTCCAGGTATTCACGATTCCATCCATCTTTTCACAGCTTATACATACAAACCTCCAGGTTATTCACATTCATCAATCTCGTTCACAGCTTACTGTCGGCCCAATGAGGGATTTCTACCTGTAATGAAGCAGCCCTCATGATTTTCATACATGTTAACACCCCTTCTAAAAAAGGTTGCGTGAAAGTCTTGTGTTTTGGGTTGTATGTAAGTTTGTGCTTCCAATTAATTATAGCACAAAGCAATAGCAGATATAATACAAAATACAAAGGAAAGAAGAAATCTATTCCAGAAAAAATCATCATATATTTGGATAAAGATAAATCTTTTTCATCCCCTATTATTTATTACATAGAGTGTATAACTCTCAAATGCAATTTTGTTTAGGCTCCGTCGACATAGGAATGAAGTCGCTGCCAGTCTGTTAGTGGATATACTAGCGCTCAACGCTTGATCTTATACATGCCGTTCTGAATTTTTCTATAGAACACCGCGCAGAAGTCAGGCCAGAATAATTGGTTGTAAGCTACGGCCGACATGTGCGATTACTTGGGTATACAGATACAATTTTTTCGATCTGGATCGAACTTTATACGTTCATAGATCGACTTGGTGCAGGCTACGTCTTAATATTCAATGGTACAACAAGGTTTTTTTTTATTGATACTCTTTGACATAATAACAAAAAAAGTAACTATAGTGTAAGATAATTAACTTACGAGTTTTTAGTGATTCGCTGATGAGATCTACTGTGACTTAAGAACTGATTGCGTAAGTGAGAGAGTTGTTAAAATGAGTTGGTCATTTTTTGATAAGATTTCTCTGGCAACTTACGCCTCAGTAACCTTTTCTATTCAGAAGATTATCAGAACAAACGACACACGCCATAATAGATATATCTAATATAAGAACAAAGTAAAAGGTAACATATAGTGAACTCTATACAGATTAAGTCTACTCTTTACAGTAATCATTATATTTGCCTCTAGGACTATGACTACAGAGGTGTCGCATAAACGTTGTTCAGTCTAGGATATGGGCCGCAGAAGTTATGCTTCTGTGTACGGCATGGGTGCGATCGCTGGCATCTGTTCTATAGATCGTCTGTGATTTTAGATATCTCGTTTAGAGCGTACATCGCTGGTAAAATTATTATTATGACAGAGTCATACTATTTGTGCTGAGGAGCGTTGTTCCTACGCTTGGATTATGATCTTTAGATAATTATGTATAAATCTCAGCTTTTCTGTGGTTTTAATACATATGCTTCGTGGCCTGTCTTTTTCATATATGTCTCGTAGCGCGCGCGCAGCGAATGGTCATAGTCGCACACGAAACAAAAAACACTTCTCAGTAGAGATATATTTTGTTACTAAAATTGACACTCGATAAGTGTCTAGAGATAGTAAAGTGTTCGAGAAATATGTGTTTGTTTTCAAAGGAGATTCTAATCTCATAGGACTAGACTCCGTGTCCAGTTACAGTTGTGACAATAAGACGTGTACTCTATTGGACTCAGGATTCTCTATGGGAAAGTGCAAAGTGCGACGAGACACTCAGGATATGTAGATAGGTAGCCAGGATCACATAGAACAACGGCCACGCTACATGCATGAATGTGGCTTTGTATACAGGAACGTACAGAAAGAATTTCTTTGTAAATGAATATTAATCATATAATTTTTTGTTTTGTGAATTGATGATAAAACACTAAGTGTGAAAAAAACATGTAGGCAATATCGGCAAGTAGCATGAAAGAAGAAACTAGGTATATGGCTATAGTATAGAGCAATATCTTAGAGAATGAGATTCGCTCACGAATATAGCAAAAATATGCCTAATCGAATAAGTGAGAGTTCTTCAAATCTAGATTGAATAAGGTAAGAAGAGCATAGATGTGGTTAGGAGCTGAATCTCTTTAAGCATTGTTGACCACTGTTAGTCATTCAACTGAACGCACGAAGATTAGATATACAATAGTAATTCTCGTGGATGGAACAGAAGCGCTCGCAAAGACTAAGTTTTCAATTTTGGAATAGGGGATATTAATTTTTCAGTGTGAAAGGTGCAAATGATATGGAGTTTGATGCAAGAGAGTTGAGATTATGCGGCTCCTGAGACAGGGACTTGTTGTCTTCATCGGACGTAAAAGCGAGCTAACACATACTTGGCAGGATACGGAGCGATCTATGGTTGTTAGTTATGTTTGACGGGATGTTTGAATACAAAATTGATAAAATGGGAAAGGTGCTGTTGTGCTACTCATCTCTGTATCGGCTCTGCTGAGTGGAGAGATATATATAATTACCTCAGCAGAGATATGATGTGAAGTTCATGTATTTACAAGAAGGTATGGATCTGAAGCATGAAAATCTCTATTGGCCAGTTTGCCCAGTACGGACACAAAGTTTTCGTGCCGATCGGAGAGATAGCTCTCTTGTGTCCAGTCATGTGAGGAAATGCCAACCCTTCGTTCTAGCAGACGACTAACATGTTAAACTGAAACAGAGGAACACTCTAATTAATATGTCCTGGAAACATTTGGCTATCCGGTGGCAGAACAGCTAATGAGCCTCGCTTTTGTATAAATAATTCACACAATGTCTCATTCGACAGTGAGTTATGGGTAAGTCGTATTATAGAGAAATATATAAAATATACAGCGAGTTGCGATTAGGTGTGGGTTAGCGTAAAGGATTCAAACAAATTTGAAGAGATGAGTATCTATGTCTTAGTCTATCGTGGAAAGACAAGCTCGTATATTGGATTATACAAGATATTGATATGACTACCTATACAGTATATTTACGTATGCATACTATACTCCATACACCAGACTCAAGCACTATATGACGTGACTTGTGTTTGTATGAGAAGGTATGTGTGTTTCTAGTCAGGACACAGTATTCGGGTACACGGTGTTTTTGTCATAATTTCATCAACATAGGTTTGTTTGATAACCTTTTTCCAGAGTGCCATCGTTTGTTTTGAAAATGACGTTCGGCCATGTTTTTTGACCTTGAGTGATTATAATGTGAAAATGTCACGCAAAATATATAGAAATGTGCGGTATATAAATCAGAGTCTGGACTCCACATGAAATATCATTAAGGTGGGAGAGGTAGACAGTAAGCATTTATCCCCCTGTCAGGGTACATAACGAATAACAACAATCTGACTAAAGTACCTGGTTCGTTCGGTGTGCTCTAATATATTGATTGAGTGTTAAAGTCAGGGAGAATATTTTCTCACTAGTAGGAGAGAAATTCCAGTTCTGTTTAAATTGAAAAGTACACTTACACAAAGAGGGTACTAGAGTGGACCTTTGTTATCACCACAGCCTTGTGACAGTTATTATTAACTCACTAAAAATATTGTGATTTTATGTGAACATACTCACAATGAATATAGAGTAATCGTTAACTGTTACAAGCAAAGTGTAACTTCGATATGCGACGACATAGGGCAGGTGGTACGTTTAAGAAACACACTGTAGAATTCAGCTTGATTTTTGTGCTCTTAGCTCGCTCACTGGACAGTTTTGCAATATATACTGTAAATAGATAGATAATATAATCTTGTTATACAGGATACCATACATACTCCTCTGTAGCTCCAGTGTACGTAGTATTACAATAGTGCGGAGGTTGCTATGACACAACAGCTTGTATTATTGGAAAGATGGTTGTAAAGAAAAATGAAATTTGAGAAGATATTCGAAAACCAGCAATAACAAAATATGGAGATGATCGAAAACATGTAGATACTGTTTTGATATATCGTGCAGATGTCGCGTGTTTGTCATAAAGGCAAGCCTGAGATTTATTAGTTACGGCTCGGTGTTATACGCTCAAATTTATTTGGTTCATCCATGAAATACACTCAGTTTGCTACATTTGACACCACGAAGCGGAAGACTGTGGTGGCCGGAACCCTTTGTCAGTTTAGTCAAGAAGTAATTGGTCCTATGATCATAGATCTACTCTTAACTTTTTGCGTATTGAATAATTGTTTTTAATGTGTGTTGAGTAAAAGATGCTCTCTCGTTGATTTCATATTAATTGTATTAAGACATTTTGTTAAATATTAATTAGATTAACATGCTTATATTTGACTTGATGAAAACAATTATGCGAATTCGAGTTGTAAATTGCTATACGATGGTTATATATTAAATATGGATCTAACATAGGAATTTTTTCTCCACTTCACTTGAGACTATAGCTTAACGAATTATTTTTCATAGTAGATAGAACCAAACAACACTCATAAAGGAGCGCGCATTGCATACTAGAAACATTATACACAGTGGTGTTCTGCTTCTAGCAATGTTTCTTCTGTATTTGAAAATTGAATATGAATTGTCCCAGAATAGTTCCGCTAATTGTGCATCACCTTATTAGCTATTATTCGGGTCTATCTATAATTGATTGCTAAATGCATAGGGCATAATATTCTATAATATCCTTAGCAAGTCATAATTCAACGAATCATTTGAAGATACTTTAGCGAGGCGAAGGAACACATTGCAGTTAGCTTTACCGCGCTACTCTAGACTTATTACAGCAGTGTGTGCGCACGAATTGTGTACGTATGTTGTTGTGTACAGCTGTTGTTAGATTATCACAGAGGCGCAACAATATGTGTGTGGAGCTCTATTCTCAGCACAGTTATGGGTAGAAGCAGAGCATGTTTGCTTCTAATTTTGATATGACAATCTTACAGACTAATCTAGTTCTTCTGTGTTCATATAGTATTGAAATTAGATCTGCGGAGATTATGAGGGTTTTTTACTCAAATGACTTATTAATTATGATTTAAACATATACAGTCAATAATATACATTCTCTACGGGTGTTCTCACTATAATATGACCATATTATTTATTTCTATACACATAGATGTGATGAGGCTAGGATTGTCTAACATGGTCGTCGATTAATTTTTGCTCTGGCCTTCACGTGCTAGTGTGACATAAATTTTCTCTGTACCCTGTTTATTCATTAATCCCTGGGAAGACGTGGTTAAAGATATGTTATACATACGGCTCAATGAATTATACAAGTCTTTTTGGTGGGGGAGCCAAGGCTCCCGTTGTGTGTGTTATGTATTTACTTAGAGTTTCTATACGGATCTGATTATTAGTGTTCATTAAGTATAGGTTATGACATTATAATGGAGATCATAAAATCGCTTCTCTTTGATATCTTGTGTGTCTGATGATTAAGTTTTCTTGCATTTAAAAGTTTCAAAATATAAGTATCATTCGTATTCATTAGAGTTCTTAATATCGTGTGCATTAATTGAGTCTCCATACTCTTGATATATTTTTATGACACTATAAACTCAGTGGGTAAAATGTTTGAGATGACCTAAATCAAGCCTTGACCTCCGTGTAAGTGGAGGATTCTTAGTAGAGGAAAAATCTCCTCACTCGATCCTCTGAGATACAAGAATTACTGACTTCTTTTGTGCACGTGGACAACCGTACCAACTAGTGTTAACTCAATGATCTTCGACGGCTTTATATTTGTCTAATACCTACTGTAAGTGTTGGAATAATTTCCTCATAGACATACCACACAGTTTGACTTTCATGGTATAAGAAGGATTTTCTATTACATCACTAAGGAAGCGATCTCCGTTAGCTTGTGGATTTTAGGTCTCCAGAATACGAATTGTTAGGTCGAGACATGTATATTCTTGTGCAAGATGTTAACTCGAATATAATGTTAGACTCTCATTTATTCGTGACTGGTCTAACAGTTTCTCACGAGCATTTACGCTAATTTGTCATAAATTCTAGGACGTGATTTTCTGATTTTCTGTAGATGATGTTCATACTCCAATCATATTACTGTTCTATGTCGCAGTTTGCGGTAAAATTTTTAGCGTATGATCCCTGCTGCCGATTTTTACTGGTGGGTGATATTACAATTAGAATCTCACAATATAGTATTTTGCTCTGCGCTCTATACTTAACGACATATTTTTTAGGAGACTATATACTCATTTTATAACACATTAGCCTATTTTAAAGGTATGATATTACACGCTTTAAGAAAAATCTGAGGTACTTAGAGTTTATGTTAGGGTTGTGCCGAAGATAGATGTTTAGCATATAATTGATTGAGACATACTTTCTTGTATTAATACTTAGTTAAAAGATCATGCACTGGGGTCCTGGTCACTTTTGGTCTTAACGCTTATCCATCTTGTTATTTTGAGATTACATATTCTTGCTTTTTGGCCTCTTATAAATACTCTCTTCAAATACAAATTGGTGTTACTTTTTAGATCATAATCGTGATATTCGCTCTCTATTATCAAAATCAGACTATTGCTCGATACTTAGATTTTAATAAAAATGACGGCTTCATCGAGTGTCATATTTGCGCTAGTCCTGCATAATGCCTATCTTCAAGTAAATTATTTGGATTCAGAAATATCGCATCTCTGCACTCTAGATTTATACTTAATTTCTCACTAGATGAACCCCTCGAGCAGGTGACCCAAAGGAGGCGAGACAATGCTACACGCTCTCTCCCAATTTGAGCCAGGAACTCAAAAGATATAAGAAGGAAGAGAGAGCCATCGAAGTGGCTCCATCTTGCGTGGCAGACAGTCTTTCTTCATAAAGATGGAATCTGGTTTTTATGATATCTTGAGGAGGACGTCATTGCATAACCATCCTATGTGGACTGGTACACCGAGCAAAGCGTAATTAGTGGATATAAGTTTTCCGAATAATTCATAGAGTAGTGAATATTTTTATCGTGGCTTGTCTTCCATCAATCCTCGGTCTGTAAATTGCACGAGGGACCCGCTGTTATGCCATCAAAGGGCTACTAGCACTTCATGAGTTGGTTACCTATACTCATATGAGGATTTATTGAATGAGATTTAGGATCCTAATGTGATTACTGTTTCTCTTGAGTCATTGTTTTCTTCTCGCGATTACTCACCGACATAGTTAATACTGAAATGGAGTTGTTACGTATTCGCGTCAGTCTTCTTTACCATCTTGATTTGGTTGATATGACTAGTGTCTCAGATTGAAGAGAAAAAAATATGTGATTTTTTTGCATATTTTTTCCTTTTTTTAGAAAAAACAATCAGATATGCAATTTTTCTCACTGAGGACTACTGTGTGGTGGATTTCGTGGGTGGTATTAGTTTATTATATTCGGTGTGATCGCCGTGAGAATACAACAATAGGCGCGGATTCTTAAAACATATTTTCACTAACTGGACGGAGTATCGTGGTACCCCATCCTCCTGATTGCTCATGATTCTGACAGTGTGTGTTTGTTCTGTCACTCGCACAAAGATCTCTTTTTAGCTCCTTGCGATAACCTTGAGCCGAGGCTCAATTGAGACTTTTCTGTATTCATAATATATCTTCGCTCTCTTGTAGCTCTGTCCTCGATTCGTTGTACCCTGTCTGTTCTCGATAGAGATAGTTTTTAACTCTAGTCGTGTCACTTATACTGTTGTTATAAGATCATATGCATGCATGTTGTGGTATTAATTTCATTATCACTCCAGTGTAGTACATTGTGTCAATTTTCACAGACCAAAGCCCTTTCTGAGCTGACGTAACAAATCATCCTTATGGTGTGTTGACGGGGCTCTCTACGTGTATCTCGGTTCGAAGTGTTATAAGGAGACTCGCGCGCTGCTCTTTCTACCAAGGAGGAGATAAATCATCAGAAACAATTGGTGCAAACAACTAATATTGATGAGTGGTGTATTTAAAAATCTTCTCTCAAGAACCACTGGACCACGCAAGCTGAAAGTTTTCATAGTTGGTCGGAAGGGGTATTATTTCCTGATATAAGTTGGAGGTTTCTTATATGTGTGGTCACAAAGTCATAATGACCCAGCTCCGGTTGGGTACGATATGGAGCTCATCTATAATATTGTTGGGTAGTCAGGAATTTACGATAATATGATTCCTTACTTGGATAACGGGAAAATCTTTAGACATCTTTCCTATCTTCACAAGTAACCTTAAATTTCGAGGGTAAAGAGACTCTTTGGTAATATGTTTTAGATGAAGATGAACATATCCGTTAGTAGTAGAGAAGTAGCGGCTCTCAGTGTATATGTTCACAGGAATTTCATCGAGACCCCTGGGTACTACTTTCCAAATTATTATTTTCGGGAATTCATGGCCCCTTTTTTGAACTTAGAAAATTATGGCCACAGATTAGGAGGAGGAGGAAAAAAGATACACGATAGTAGGAACTAGCTCTTGTCGCGTCATGCAAGATTTCCTCTGAGAAACAACGGTGTACAATCTCCAGATCTCACTTATGATTCAGGGAGCCTTTTGTAAAGATTATAGAAAGAAATATTACAGACCTTTTTCTGTTACGAATTGCGTCTATATAGTAGCAACAGGAAAAGATTTTTTTGATATACGATTTTTTTTCTCTCAGTGATAATTATTAGCCTCCATATTAATGTGATCTCACCTTTTGATCCCTATTGTGCTCTCCCATTTAAGGTGTATTGCAACGTTCGTGCTCGTACCCATTATCCATCCAGGGTGGAAGTGGATCGAGTCGTTTTCGCATTGGAACTTGAATACGTGCTCCTAACTATATCAAGGACATGTATTCCGCGTTTATTATGTCGAGGGCAAGCTCTTATCTCTCTCTAGTACCACGCGACTAGGATATACATTGAAGAGTAATAGAGAGATTGTATTTAACACTGCACTACCAAACAATTGAACCCCTGACATATTTATCTGCTTTGCATAGTTCCTTTTTCGTCCGATTTCACTTATTTTGCTCATATTCGGTGTCGAAGGAGGGCCCCAGTCCTTCATTTGAACAGAAGTATCTAAGTATATGGGACGCGCAACTATAAGCTCTGTACACAAATGGATGCAGGGATTTGTACCACCTAAGTTGTTTGTGTTTACTTTTGGCCTCAAGGTGGCGTATGCTTGGAGTGAAAGGCTAGTTTATATCTAAAGGAGAAATGTTGTCAACGTTTTACACACAACGCTTATTCAAATAAACAATTGAAAAGACTAAGATGATGTTACAGAAATAATATAAGACAGTGGACCAAACCATCTATAGGTACCGCAAGCGACAGACACGGAAAATGACCATATATATTGAATGCAATGAAACTAAAGACGTCATACGTATAGAGCCTTCTCACGTCTTCAGTGTGTTAGATGCACTTATAAATGCAAGTATTTGCGCGGCAAATTCGCATTTTCTGAATCCTCCACTATCGAGAACTATCTCAAGAGAGGGTAAGTGTATTGGACACGGATATTTTAGATTACGCATGCCTAGAGGTGTTAAGGATTTGGAAAATAATACACATTTATTCTAGTAGCGCGGTTATCCTTATTTAAACCATTTTATATATTACAATATCTATAGCAGAGTTTGAATATATTAATATATGTATCACATATATGTGGTCACTTACTCTGATTGTTTATCATTACTATAATATAACGAACACGAAGTGATAGTAAATTAACCTGTACTGTATAATAAAAGACGAATATTTCTTTTCTGATCACCATTACTATTGTAGTGCTATTAGTTTTCTTTAATTCCATATTTGAAAGTCACGAGAAAAGTAAAAACTAATATGTACACCAGTTCGCATTAGTAAATAATGTATTCGGGTATAGTTGGTAATTAAGTGCTCGACTTTTCATACTACTGAAATCAACTCGTACTTAATTGCCACTTTAAACTCAATATCTCAAATAGAAGTAGATACACTGTGAGTGTATAGCGTAGTGGGAAGACAACGCGGGGTACCGCGACCAGAGATAACATGCTTACTGATTTATGTATGGAGTTTCGCACGCTCAAGATAGACGTTGCGATTTTTTTAAATAATAGCAAAATATAAAGATAAATCACGTTAGAATAAGGTTCTAGTGAGGTAGGTATAGTGTTGTTTCACAGCATAGTGGTTGCGCCTTAATTTCTCTCTCTCCATCATTAATTAAAATGCAACTGATATCTCAATAGTGCTTAAAATTACAATAATAGATACAAGTAGTTCCTCCCGCGTGCACTCTTCTCTACCTTTTAAACTCTGTGATGTTGAGGTATCGTAAGAGATTGAAAGATGTGATTGTGATCGTCCTTTTAGTGGCGAAATTACGATTTCTCTCTATTATTACTTTTTAATAAAGATAATAAATAAAATAAACTATAGTCTAAATCACATTCAGCATAGTAAAAATTATCATTTAATAGTTATTCACACTGTTTAGTTCAGATGATATGCACAGGAAGAATATACTTGGTTCGTATCGCTCCTTTTTGAGTACTGGTTCACAAATAAGGAGCAATTTTCAGTGCAATATGTATAGGGGAGCGGATGGCGGATATGTTAGGAAGACAGTTTAGCCACTTCGAGATGTTTGATAATCCATGTCTAAATATGGTCTTACACAATGTATTTGGATAAATAACAATTTATATGATTACACTTGAAATGTTTCATAATTTCACATGCATCACTCCTTATATGGGACAACGACCGCTATTGCGAACATGGTGATCTTTGTTGTAAATCTAGTAGTGAGGCAATCATTGATTGTAATCCTCTTAGCAAACACATCTCTTGTTCTTATATTTCAAGAACAAACATTAGGTCTTTTTAACTAGAGATAACTGAAGAACTTGAACTCTATAAAATATCCATACTATTGTGTTATTTGTCATGAGTACAGTATTAATATTTGTATCGAGAATATGGATTGCTAACATCTCTCGCTAGAGCAAGATAAAGTACTTCTGCTCTCGTAACATATCTCATATTTCTCAAACATACATATGGGGGAGAGCGCGAAGACGCTAGACGATAATATATCCGAGATAATTTACCATACTTCTCCGATACAAAATATCTTACTGTCTCGAAAAATATGGAATTAGTGTTCATCTTACTCATGAAATAGAAATGTTTAAAACAAGCTGTGTTTTGTGAGACACCATAAACGTTCTCGCAGGATATCCATCTGACAAATCGATAAGATGGGCATGTGCGACGCGAGAAAACGAGGCAAGAAGTGTGGCAGATAGTCGCAATTATTGATAAGGAAAACTCTTGTTGCCATTTTACCATTTGAAAAAAAAGAGAAAAAATATACAGATAGTATTGTTCTACAAGTCGTCACATAATCTTACACATCGCTTGCCAACGCTTAGCTCTTGAATGTCATGTTTTGTAAGGCAGCAGTCTCAGATAAGATAATATCATATACATTGAATAATAGCTCTAGAACAAAACATAATGGATTACATATAATTTGTGCATGTAAAATCTCAATATTGACTTTTGTAGGTCAGTGATTTTTTATATATAGCTGAAAATTTCGCTTTAATATGTTATAAGCTAGAGGCGTTTTCTCGCACTGTTAGACACTCAACAAAATAGATTGTATTTACTAACTTGACACTTTGTCTCATTTCTATGTTATAACTAGGTAGAGAGAATGTACACTTGTTTCTGATATTTATATTTGCCGTAATGTTAATTCATCAAAATTACTATAGAGTGAAATTGATGGTCAACAGCGTAAACACAATCACCTTCAACTTTTAATTTTGAAGTAGATTAATAATATTTTTTAGAGCTTTTTTAGATCAAAAACCGGAAAGAAAAACTCACTCATTATATTGAGTACTCGTCACGTAACTTGCATACCATAATTTATTACAACACATATATTCTATAGACTTATATGAAATAGTTCATAGAGGCAAAAGATGTTTAGTATAGTATAAAGATTGAAGTGCATCTATAAATAACATAGAAAAATATACTCTAATCTTCCGTTGAGGTACGAATCTTCGTTATAAGTAATATTTATCTGCGGACAAAAACGCATCACAACAACAAGTTGATTCAGAATATAGGGATTAGTACTCTTGTTGAATCCTATAATCTATGACAGGTACAGTTACTACCTCTCGTGAGAAAACTCATATATGTCATTGTGAGAAGCCAATGATAAAGTTTAGACACCAGTGAGTATCTCGGGAACAAACATATCGGAGAAAGCAGTGCATCTAAAGTTGCACCTACACATAAAGTTGTTTAAACAAGGATACGACATTATATTGAATTATAATATTTTTATAACACAGAAAACATTCATTTTGCTTATATTTTTAATATTATCTTTTTATGATATAGACGTATACGCGAGTCACAAATCTTCTTTGGAAATGGATAGATATAAGAGAATAGGAATAAGGACAAGAGCAACATATATTTTTGGCATCAATATTTCTACACGAATCAGTGGGAAATTCTATACGGTTCCTTATCACAGTATGGTAGGCTAGGTGCTGATAGCATGCGCACATATAGGGATGGGATCTAGAGCATATTCCGTACATTTCACTAATTCATACGCTCTTCAATCTGTTTGTGTTAATTGAATGTACAAGACTTGTAGGCTACGCTGAGATAAGTTATAGCACATTGACTATATGACTGTTGTAACATATACTTGACGTGTTCCGTATATGTTTTTTTTATTGCGACTTTAATATTTCGCCGCTCAGGTATTTGAGTTAAGACATCCGCACTAAGATACATTACTCAAAAGTATGAATGGAAAAGAGCATGGTTAAAATAGTACAGGATTTTCAGATGGATGGAAGGCGAATACTATGAGAAATAAATGTATTATATTAGTGCGGATATACCTAAAATCACTATTTTTCCTTGGAGCTAAACTGCACAAGTAGAGACTCAGTGTGTTCTGGCGGAAGACCCGCGCCACTTTAATGACTTATTGTATATTGTGGATGAAAGTTTCATACTATACTCATTAAGTTGGATGAAAGAATGGTCTACACGGGCTAATTGCTCGAATAGACAAATGTAGAATCAGAAGAGAGTATATCCTGTGTTATATGCCACAGCATGTTACACAGTTGATGGTCCTACTATCAATTACTCACACAAGCTTATGACAACGCTCGAGTAATGTGGTTATGATCAAGGAAGTGTATTTCATAGCATAGGAAGAATTGCGCATGTATCTAATAACTCAGAATGTTTAATTAGTTACTAATTTGTATAATTGTGTGGACAAATTATTCATAAAGTTTCATAAATGCGTGCCATAATTACCCTATAAATAAAAATTTGATACATCAAGATTCATAACTGCGCTGTAAATATAGCAGGCATTCTTATACAGTAATGTATCGTGATCAGCACTAAATGGTGTTCAACCTGATTAAATCTGTTGAGCGGTTTCAGAGTTTCGAGCCGACATTAAAGAAACACAAAGGCTTGTGACATGCTGGTCATATATAGACATCTTAATACTCTGACAATCAGCAAGCGCTTCGTCTCCTCGCTGCAGGCAGTATATATGAGCTGTTGGCTATGCTTAGATTTTATTAGTATAATGAGGTACAAACTGATTCAAGGATCAAGAGTAGGAGTACACGGGTAACTAATAACAAATTCAATTGGGTACGTCTAGTTATGTTGCAAAAAGGGGCCTTGTATAGAAGAATTCACATAGTTGAAATCAATTGAAAAGATTTCCCATTCACTTTGTATGTAACAATAGTTTTGTGCGCCGACTTTCTTACAGTTTTTTGAAAAGTATGTTATCAAATTTGCAAAGTCATAGTAGTGCCTAAAATTAAAATTATTATTGGTTAGCAGATAGAAACGGCTGTGGGTCATTAAAGTATCATCAAACATATAGTGATTAGAATTATTAGAAAGAGCACCATGAGCTTGTCTGCCCGATTTACGCAAAAGTTTATTATTGTGTAAAAATAAATGCAGACTATTTCTTGCAGGCACAAGCTAGAATGCTCTCACAAGATGAGAGTAATCTCAATATACACTCTTCGGTGGCCTGTACACTATCAGAAGATCTTTCTGAGGTGGACAGATCTAAAAGTGTTACCAGCAAAATATATATTCCTTTATGCACTATGAGAGCATCAAATATGGGATCAATCCAAATAGTACTCAGTTTGTATTATGTAGATAACCAAGATTTATACATATAACTCACTTTGTATAAGTGAGTCAATACATTCATCACTCACAATGTACCTTTCGTTTCTACAATTCTACTTGAGACATATGTGATTCATGTATCATAATGTATTCGATTTTAACCGCCATGTCTAAAAGATACACACTAAATAAAAAGTTGCACACACTTGCCGAGTGTTGACAATGTGCACTGATATAGAGTACTGATATATTGTACGGTATAGACTTTTACGGTTGCAGTACTACCAGTCTGTAAATAAAGAATTTCAGGTGGGAGGAAAGCTTGCGGTCTGCGAAGCACTGAGCCAGCTCAATATTGCTTTTTTTCTACTCTTCTTTTTCGCTGTGGTCCTCGGCTTGAGAGTATCACGCATAACTGTCGCGTTTCTAGGAGATAGATTCACGGGTGTCGTGGAGCGTAGCTCATCTGGTGGAGAAGGAGGTGATATTCCACTTAGTCAAGTATCCTTGGGATTTGGCACCGCGAAGATATAGAACACAAAAGCCTTAATTGAAAATCAAGTAAGGTGTAATACGTAATAATCAGACTCAAAATAGCAATCATTTAGGTGTTATAGATTGTAAATTATATCATGTAAATTTCACGAATTTTTATGGAGTTATTACATATTATAATGAGGTGGTTAATTCAGTAAAGATTAGGTGCATTGATTTCGTAAAGTTCTCTGCACTTAACACCCAGCTCACTATTTTCTCGGTAATTTGAGATGGTCACCGTACTTGAGTTAATTATGTTCACATATCTGATTTTTATTGTCATGCTTAATTGGTATGTGTTAAATGGGGTTTCAATCCGACATCCATAAATATTGCTTCCTCGTCATTATGCACGACACTTTCGCATACATAGAACTGGGATCACTCATTGTAACCACGTATTGCGCCTATTTTACGATTCACTGACGCTATATGCACACAATCTTTGTTTACTCTTCAGTATATTCGTCACTATCAATTTTAATTGTACCATTGTAAACTTGCGCAATGAAGATCAGTTGCAACATTTAAGTTACTTAATCTTCTGAATTGTGAGTGGTAAATATTCACTTCTCAGCTCCCTATAATTTGATTGGACCTAGAGGACACGGTATTTTGCGATGCATTAATGGACACTCACTTACTTACATTAATGACCGTGTGGGAATTAAGGGAAATTCTCTAGACTCTCAACAAAGGGGACAAGATTTCGCCGCAAGGTCTTGGACGAGGCTGTGTTCGCAGTCCTGTTAGTCAGCTCGAGTTCATTAGTTACGTGTGGTACTGGAGACTGTGGGTAGAGAGTTGTTCGCGCATCTGTCCACACAGTAGGAGGGACTCTCTTGATCTCTCTACATTTCGCGTCTCGCCGATACTTGTTCGTGATAGTGCATAAATACAGGAGACTTCCTTGGTGATAGCATTTAACGATAATAAGACACTTATTTTTGGGACAACAGATATATGGCTCAAATCTAATCAGATTACGTGAGAAATAGTACTGTAGAGGATCACATGTGTTCTGCAGCAACTCTGTATGATTTACCTCTTCCTTAACTTCACACAGAGTGTACAACACTTGACTAACACTGACACTTTCACACGAAGCTGTCACCTAGTTAATATAGCTATTCTATAGGAATCACCACACCTAAAATTCATTACCACCTCGATGACTAATGAAAATCATACGAACACGTGCAGCTCTTCTTGATGTCATATATGTTTCGACTGAAGAACGCATGCGAGCAATTTTAATCAATATCGTCTCTGCTCCACCATGATTATCACAAAGTGCCCTCTCTATTATCTCACGCTGTTGATACAATATAATAGGAGATATTACATGAGAATCCTGCTGTTTATATGTGGAAGATGGATAAATAGATATTTTATCTACGCCAAAACCACGCTACACTCATATTTTCACCGTCTGTACACATATCGCACCAAGTTAGCATTCGAACAACCTGTTGCTCGACTGCGTCCATTGTCTTATTTAGAAATCTTGAGATCTCAGGATCACCATGCTTATGTACGCAAATTTATGTAATATATTACGTATGAACAATACTAACTCTTTGCTTTTAAATCCATAAGAGAACTTCCTACGATCTCATATCTCATTCTCTACTCAAACAGATACGATTTAAGTAATTACTTAACACAAGAGGTGTTTTTTTCATTGTATACAATAAACCGAGATGTTAGTCCTCTCATATCCATATTATTACAAATTCATTCGTGCTGAACTGTTATCCTGTATACATTTTGTACATATGAAACACGCCCGAATACATGCATAGAGCGTGTCGCTAGTGCTTCCTTGTTTGGGCTTCTCGATGGCCTGAACTAACTTACAGAACACTTAATTCTCTTATCACAGCGCGTTCGTTTTATGTCGTATTCGCATACTGTGTTGTTATTCTCAACCACAGTAGTAAATAACATTGTACTAATCGATTCCGTATAGTAACGTTCCGTTTATAAAAATAGTAGACTTATACTGTGATATCTCGTTCTCCTATATCATCTGGAGAATATTAATTATGGCTTGCTCTCTAACATTTTTTATCTTATATTAAAAAGGGGGGATCAATAATAATTACCACTGATCCTTTGAGGCATATCTATGCCTCTCACTGTGGTCAATTGTTAGATTTGCTGCGCTAACAAATCAGCATTTTTATCTTCGTGTCCTCGCCTCACTAAACCTTCTTCTAGACACACCTTTCGATCGTCGCCTATTTTGAAAACAGCAGACGATATGTAAATAAGAGCGATTAACTCTAAATTTTTGTAGTTTCGGAAACCTTAAAAAATAGACTTTCAAAATCTTTTACCAGAGTGCTAAATTGAAAAACGCGCAACTCGGACATAAAATGCGCATCGCCCGCTCACACACGGATAACGTCGGCCATTTTGCTGGAAATACTTTTTTTACGCTTGAGTGTAATATGT
>CAJDSM010135290.1:0-10835 GCA_903981925.1 Ostrea lurida | reverse complement strand
ATAGATTATACAACCGCATGATTGAAAACAATTAAATGATAAGTTATCATGAAATGATAATCTTCAACAGTCGGAGTGACGAATATGTAAGATACCATGGCGGATCCAGAAGGGCCCTATACGGCGATTTCGTATCAGAGCGTCTGAAACAAAAATAAGCCTACTTTTGTTGTCAATTTACGGAAATTGTTAATGCAGCCTCCACTTAGTGTTAATTAGAACGTAAGGTTGCACGAGAATACCCCTTAAATGAAACTTTTTTTTTTTATCCCTCCTAAGAATCCCTAAAAATTACAAAAAAGTCTAAGGCTCTTCAAACATGCACAACATCTGATACCAATCTCTAATTTGAATTTGAAGTTGAGAGGCGTCTGCTATGTCATCATGGTGTGCTACTAACGACTAAAAATAAGTGGGTATGCCCACGCACCGGAACTCTCCTCTGTGTGCTAACAACCTGCGAGACATTGTATGGCGACCCAAATCAGAGCGTAAGGTGACGCCCAGGAACATGTAAAAAAAAATTGCTACGTTTCCCTTCTCTTCTTGCCTTGTCAGGCCTACTCTCGGAGATCACGTGTACTACGTTGCCAACACTGTATAACGCACTACGAGCAATTTGTTTAATGGTACTGTGCGCGCGAGGATTCTCACAGGGGGTAGGGAAATATCCGCTAGAATGCTCGGACACTCTGCATTCTGCAGGCTTTTGCTGAAGCGGAAAACCACAACACAGCGTGTACCGTTTCGGCTTTTAATAGAAGGCCGATGTCCAAACAAAGGACCAAGACCGTTCTTTCTGTGTGCACCTAGATGATACACCAGCTGTTCTTCTACAGTGCATCTGTAGAAATAACAGGCCACTTTCATTGTGTCGCCTTTCAAGGTTCAGCAACTATGGAAACCAGAGCCATTTGACCATTCCCTTAGAGTCTTTCAAAAGTCAGAAATTAAACCCATTGTTTATAAGCAACTTGTACTCTTCAATTTTTTTCACCACCTAATCGCCATTTCAGAGCACTGTAATGATGAAAAAAAAGTTTACAACCAGAAGAGAAATCGTATATTAACATTTTATCGCGCTAAAGAAGAAGTGAATCGGCCGATTCGCGCCCACGTCGCCTGTTGGCATGCGAGACTCTGGATCCGCATACCTGTCGAAAATATTCGCTCCGATGTTCGTCAGAGCCGTGTCAATCATATCACCATCAGCTTACCTGTCACATATCCGTTTTGGTAAGCAGGTTGCAACGCAAGAACAGTAACATAATTTGGACATTTGGAGTATACACTCATACAAATCAAGCAGCTGGAATGTAGCACGCGAATGCCATCAGACTAGAGTTTCTCACATATATACCCCGCCCGAGTGGCCGGATGACAGCTGTTGTTCCCCCAGATCGAGTAACACGTCCCCTCCGCTCCGGCATAATGAAGACGTACTCACTAGAGAAAAGTGTCACTTCCTTTTTCAAACAGATCCCTTGATCGTACACTTTGCAAAACTGTGTTATATGACATATCCAGATAACGGGATCCGAGCATTCATTCAAGTCGCTAACATGACCAGACGTGCCACCGCACACGGATCTATGGCTTGCGCTGTCCTGTCTTCTTCGTGGAGAATTCTTTTAAATTTTGCGCAAGGTTGGAACATCTACACACAGAACAGGACCAATTGTCTCCCCCTGGTTACTTTTGTATATCCAGTGATGTTCACAAATACCGTCTCGCACTTCTAGTTAACTTCAACCTCACAATATGCAATCCTCATGCACCATCATACCTCGACAACATTCCGTCAACAAATGCGCTGCGCTCCAGCTTACAATAGCCTACTGAACCAAATATACCACCAGCATCGTTAATGATCGTGTACTTCCTCGACTTGCCTCTGTGTCCAACTTAATCTCATGGCACCCGCAAACACAAGCACTATTCTTCTTACGTTCCTCCCAAAGAGCTATACCACATTAATATCTATTCTTTATAGAAGAGATAATCTTTGTTAGCTTTATTTATTTCTAAACAACGAGAAATTACCTTTCGACGCATTAAGTCCTCCTCAACTTCTTTAAAAGATTTCTAACACAGTGAGGGTGTATTTAACCATTTTATACTACTTAAAGATTAGTTAACAGGGTTATATACGTTCAAATATTGCAATAAAATAGAGAAAAATATGACTCAATTTTGTTCAAATGTCCAGGACCCCTTTGAACGGACAGGGTGGCGGCCACAATAAGTGATTATGCCGGTAGAGATATTTAAGACGTCAAAAACCCTCTCATAGATAAGAACCACTATGCATGATCGAGATATAGAAATAGGATATTTCTACGTTGCTGACTCAGCCTTCCTGATAGAGCGCACTCCACAGTTTGCAGATCTAAGGTTTTGTGTTCAGATCAAGTGGCGGCCCCCTGCGCTCCGAAGGGGGGGGGGCGGTGCGCCGCCCACAACCCGGCAGGGGACCAGCCTTTCTTACATGTTAAGTGGATACACGCTCGATAATAATGATTTTCTCCTCCAGAACCACTAGGTGGAGTGCTTTTTCAGAATTTCTTCGCTATCTAGACCGATTTCCCATATGTTGTTCCACGAAGTTCCCAGACATCCGAAAGTATTTTTTTATCTCTGCCTGGTATATCTTTCACAGCTACTGCCTATTGACCATCTTCCTTTCTCCGCATCTACCTATTTTTTCCCATTGTTTTTAGCCTATTCGCGCACATTTTATATAGTTTATTAGTTTCAGATCCACCTACAGCTCATACATTCGGATTTCAACTGCAGTTCTTGATATCAATACCTCCAGTTCATTCATTGCCCTTTATCATATCCTACAAAATAATAGATAATCCAGGCTCTATTAGACTTAGACCCCACCCACTACACTCATCAGGCACACTTTCGATCTTTCTTTTGAGATCCTGTGGTCACGCTCCTCCACCTACGAGTAACGTACAGGCCGCGATGAGGCGGGGGGGACGGGCCTTCGCGGTGCGGGGCGCGGCGGTCAACCGAGTGTTAAGACCTCCAAGTTATCTCCTTACGGAGTGACATTCAAAGATTTATAGTCTGTGCTATAGGATATATATCTTACTATAGGTAAATATGTATTACGTAATTTCTATGTATACATATATTCCCATTGGTTTTATATTTATTGACGAATAGTTTATCTTACTTTATTATTTATTTACGTTCTTATCAGTCACTATTCCCGCACATTACTAACCCATACAGAGAGAGATAAACGTCAAATAATGTTCTATCCCCGTCAATCTTGAAACAAGTATGGGTAATCATCCATTTACATCAGCAAACTCTACCCTACTACACGAAGACGCTCTCGAGACATATATATCAACATACCTGTATTTAGTAAATATGTCGAGACGCAATCTCTCACTAGATCCAAGAATATATTTCTATGATATAAATATTAAGGCACGTTATTAACACAAACACAACACTTCAACATCGCCAATGGTGTAACTTCGTGATCTATTCCTGCAAACTGACAGCGTCACATCAAAGGAGAGCGACCTTTGAGTACACTGCTTAAATCCTCTTCGACTGACTACCGGTGATGACTTAGTCTAAGGAGCCATTCATTGCACATCCCTCGTTCAAATGTTTCCTTCACTCCATATAATGCCTCTAAATTGTAGTTCCTACTACGTTCGCGAGATCGAGCAGAAAACCTGCCTTTCTTCAGTTGACGAATTCATGGTTCACCCCAGCAATATACAATACAGCAGAATTAAAAAACACCAAAAAATTTCTAATACCTAAATCTACACTACCGGAAACGATGGAACGCCTATACTACTGTCTTAACATAAAATAACACTTTGAAGACAGTTATCCATCAGTGCTATCGGTCTCGCTGCTCCTCCAGCAGTTGTACGTTTGTAGACGTAATAAACAGTTCCCAAAAACGGGTTTCGTATCCGTAGTGTTAGATTCTAAGTCCTAATAGTATACACTCTATGCGTGTTTTTTCTCCCATTCACTCTTATTATGTCTTGGCCATACCACTATCTGTACATCTACAGACAGGGCAGGTCGTCCCGAAATGCTCTGACTTCTGCTTTTATAGCTTATATGTCGTTTGGTCATTCTTTGTGCTTCTCCACCTACCTATATATTACATATGTATACTACTACTCACCTATACTAGGGGTTTGGTGGGGTACATATGTATATAATACCTCTCACCCCCCTCTCTCATATATTCTGTATTTATTTAGCGCTAGAGCTATAATTCTCCTACGGACATGGGTTCAATTTCCAGATGCATACTTGGGAGACAACACTGATCCATTGGATGAACTGGGCCGTCACTAGGACATTCGTTCTATGTCTTGAAGGAGCCCACCTTCCCACTTCAAGGGTAGATAATAAATGCCTGAAAGATATGGCAAAACACTAGGGAGCACAGGTCTTTTATATAATCTTACCGCGTTGTTTTTGTATATATTATTGCCCTTTTATGCACAACTGCGAATGAGTGTGGCTAGGAGTCCTCACTTGATCATGTGTTGTGGCCTCCTAGCGCTGTCATGGATATGCGCGCTTACGCATGGTGTATAATCATAAAAGATTTGTTCCTTGTATAGACTCTAATTCCTCTGGTCTGTAGATTCCCAGCCACAGCTAGATACGTTAGGATTACGAATGCCCTTCATACTAGGTCCAACATAATCACCTCAGCGGTCTAGATATTACTTTCGGACTGGAAGTGCCTCTCCAACTAAGGGCCTAGTCCCAAAATCTGCCGCACGCCTGATTCACCCGACTATGGGGTCACTGTACTTTCTCTGATCACCACAAATCATAGGAATGTATCTATATAAGTTACCTCTCTAACTGTGTACCTCTGGCCTACTCCCCGCGTTCCTAACTAGGGTCTATTTTTTTGGAACGGAGGCCGTTAATAATGAGAGTCTCCCCTTGTCTTTGAATGCCTGATCTCATGCCAGAGCCACAACAGCGGTGGATCCCAGCTGGGGTGAATGACAGAGGTTATGCAAATGTCGGAGAGTCTCGTATACACTATAGGTGTCCCGAATTCCCAGAACAGCCCCACTGAAATATCGATATATGTGAATAGCTGAGAAATAATTCATCAATAAAACGTTACGCACTTAACATCCTGAAAGTCAGAGAGTAATCCAATTTATAAACCTTACCCAGAGACCATCCCCCCTCCTTTATATCCTTTTACCTTGAATAGAAATTTATACATGACATCAGTTAAAAACCAACATTCTATTTCTCCCGTTCCTATAAGCGCGCTCCTTCGGTTCCATCCTTTAGTAAACCCCCAATCGATCAGCGTTTTATTTATTTAGGAACTCAACCGTATTCCTCTGGGTCTTTTATGTGACGATTCAAGATGAAAAAAGAATATAACAGATAATGTACATTGACAGTGTACTTTTGAGTAACCTTCGCCCATAAAACGACGGATAATTAAGGATTAACCTTTAAGAACGCATAAGATGTAGCTGCATACCCTTAATAAATATCTAGGCAATTTTCTAATATCTCGTTTCCGCTGCTGAGTGTCCTAATATCATGTGATTCTACATGAACCCAGGGGAGGGGGGCGCGCCCGGATGAAGTCTCAAGCATAACTCCTGCACTCATATTTGACGTGCTTTCAGATCTTGCAAGAGGAGCACACACCCATTAGTATAACAAAACCTGAGAATTTGAAGTATCACACATGTTCCCACATCAACTAACTAAATTACTTTTTGCGATTCACAGAAGGGTGATCGCGAAAGGTGTTAGAATAGGTCCTCCAGCAATCCGCCTTTATCGTGTCGTAAGCAGGGCGACTCGAAACTGGTGAGCGGTGCAATGCTGCGATGAGATCGGGAAAAGACCCTGATAGGTCCCTTGAGTTCAGCAGCTAGTTGTGTGATTGCTCAAGATATAGCCTGAGAAGATCTTGAATAAATCCCATGACTCAAGAGGCCGTCCACGAGTGCCCCGTAGTCAATGGCCACCTGAGCGAGCGTATAATAATTTCAAGCGCCAGCCCTATTGTGTCCCACCGCATATGTTTATCAGCTTACTCAATACTCAGAGACAGGTGAGACGTAAAAACAATAATATCATACTCCGAGATTCAAGCATGTAGTCAAATAAATTTTCGTCAGCTATTTCATATAAAATGTGTATAAAAACCTTGTTAGCTACCTTTTCATGCGTCATACGAAACGAGCAATTAGGGAGTAATTTCGTCCCCAATCCCCTAACTTGAACTAGAGAGAACTTCTGCCAATATGGTTCATTAAGCATCCTTCAAAGAATAATATTAAACAAAACTGTATGAAAACCTCTATTAAGGCTAAAGGCTACATACGAACACTGAAGATATAGACATCAAAGTAATATTGGAAGAAAATTATTGAGCGGCCGCCATGTACACAGTTCGTCAGACAACTCCTCTTCGTAAGGGCCGAACTTCGAATGATCTAACTAATGTCTTGTCTCAATCCAAAAAAATCCGGGAAAAAAGTTCTGTGTGGATACCAATCTGCGATAAAATTTTGTTAACCGAGATCAGTCCTGTAGAGAAATGGCTGTAAGGTAGTATTCGGCAGTTCTCTTGCTTAAACAGCAAATCTGTTCGTCTAGGGGTCGTGCGAGGATCACTTACCGACACGTTTTGGTTCATGTGCATTGACTAGAGACATTACGAACTGTGCACGAAATTGCTTATTGTATGGAGATTAGTAAAGTGAAACTAAGGAGCTGATACAGGTGTCCGGGGGAGCCAATGGATACAAAGATCCATATGTAGATATTCAGACCGTGCTTGTAGGACGCACATCTCTGCGGTTATTCACCCCCCCCCCCTGAATCTTGTCAAGTAATAAACGCTAGTAATACTAAGGTTCTGAACGATCAATCAACATCCACGACAATCGAGAGAGATCCCACACCGTTCCGAGTTCTTCCTAATCACTTCCCCAGTAATCTGCGTCCTTAATTTTCTTAATGCTGTGTGTGAAACCTTTTGGTAAGATAACAAGTATCACCCGCCAGGCACAGCCCACCCTCCGCTCCCCCGCCAGCCATACATAAACCATACCCCCAAGACAGCCCCACCACCAACTTGAAGAACACTAATCCCGCTGTGCTCCTCACAAATAAGAATAACCAATATTTGTTTTTGTGAATGCTGTTATATCAGCTTTTTTCACATAATATGATTGATTGCGTCGATACTTAGAACATAATTGAGCTTGCACGCGCGACTGCCCAGTCTTCGAAAGCTAGAGCCCTGTGTACCGTGACCAAGTGGAAAGTAAATCTATGCTCGCACGACAGAGGCCATGTCTCGTAATATGATACAAAGGCACAACAAATACACTACCGTCGTTCATCTGAGAATGACCTTCGACAGTTGCGAGTTTTCACGCGGAATTTCGTCACGCCTCGACAGAGAGTTCTAACAGCTACTAGTGAGAGGGCTACTTTCTTGAGTAGTGCTATAATAAACGTCAATTGAATTTATGTTGCCTTGTCATTTTGGAGAAAATAAAATATCTAGCGTTATATGTATCCTAAATCTCTTTTTCGGATCAATATCATCGCCAAGCGTTTCCGTGCGTTCTGGCTCTAAGAGTAATGTGTCGGTATATGCTAATTTGTTCTCAATCTAAAATATCGCCCAATTAAACGACTGTAGAGTCTCTTTGTTCTTGTTCACGAGTCGCTTACAAGTTGCGACCCGATAGAAAACATACTAATAGAGTTGTGATTGAAGAATAAATATGAAAAAAGATAGCAGGTGTCCGATATGAACAGTGAATAATAACTGGAACGCCATGTGCGCCATAAAATTGTCCACGCTTTGTATTGTATATCTTGGGTGTCGACTGTGTGGAGTAGAGACCAGATATTGGATAAACCTAATGCTAGGGTACATTGAAACCTGTTGCAAAAAATCCTTACCAATAAGTGACATTCTTTGTACATAATGGACCATTCGAATCTCATAAAGCGACCCAACCATTCGTTTGTACGAAGTTCAACACCCGTAGTTTTATATCTCTCTCTACATCCTATAGATGTCACCACGGTCTTAGTTGTCAGGAAAACATGGATAAAAGTAATGAGGGGGCTAGCGTAATTCGCTCATCGTGGTTATTCTGTCTGAAAATTTAAAAAATACTTTAAAACTTCCATACCCATGTATCTATAGAATCACAAGATTCTAGGTGAACTTGATTATATACAACATAGAGACTACTTAAAGGTAGGACTAAGCAACCTGACAGTCGCAGACACGAGGAATGAAAGTTTAAAACACCAAACAAACAGACGCGAGTGGCTTATAACAAAAATATATTCACAAATGTTAATACCTAGGCTTTGATTCAATATAAAAAATTTAATAAAGGTATATGCATCATCTTCGAGAGAAAAAAAGGTCTCAAGTATGTGTCTGGTACAGAGTTGATAAATATTCTAGCACCGACACTTTACACCAGATGACCACAGAAAGATTTCTTTCGCGGCTGAGTAGATCACAACTTTAAACAACCAACACATTGAACTGTCTAAAATCAGATCGGCTGAAAGCAGATTGTATATACTTTGCTGTGACTAATTCTACGCAATTCATACATAACTTCTAAAGCGCACCATCCTGCCCCACCTCGATTGAACATGTCAGGCAAGTGATCGCCCAACCATAGTTGCGAGGTGTGGAGTCAATTCGAAATACATAACTTTACAAATGTCAAGGAATTTAACTTTGCGACCGTATTTCCGAAGTTTCCTTCTCAACAACCACTGTTACATGCAAATAATATTCATACATCTGCGCGCTAGCATCAGATTTACAACATGATATATTAATGTTGAATGTATAACACGCCTTTCACGTGAACCGTGTCGTACCCTTTACTCAAGATACTAAGTGTCGGTGCTTCGGAGTGGTTATGCTGGATGTTCCATGGAGCATACAAATATTTACATTGCAGTGCGTAACAAAGGTAAAAGGTTTTAAAGAAAACCTCTGAAAGAAGAAAAAAACCCATAGCGTATGACACTCCAAATTGCAGCAATCAATAAGTCCACTATGAATAAGTTTACGAAAAACGATACATTCTGATACCCCGTTTTATGTCTCTGAAATCAAGGATTAGATAGGGCTTCACGGTGATGTTAACCGGTCGGCAGGCTTTCAAACATGCTCTACTCCCTACCTTAAAGGAGAGGAGTAAGCTGATCGGTCCTGACGACCGGTAGAACCCAAGGAAGGGGGAGTAAGCATATGTGACCTGCGCACACACCCGAGTAACCAGCAGGAGGAAGTGTAGGTAAACGTCACTCTCCTGACCGATCGTAACATAACCGTCGTGATTCCCACCTTCTTGGTATTTTGTTGCCCGTTCAAGAGCACTTTTAACATCAATTTAATTGTGTAGCAAATGATATTTAGACCGTTTGATACTGGTACTCCCTTTCTGAAGAGAGTTTGGAGTAATTTATCATTGCTATATCTGTCAGTCCGTTTATAATCCTTCCGACTACATCACCGAGTTCTTATACATCTGATCATTCTCTTACATATTTACAAACAGACCAGCGTACCAAAAATTAATTCCAATGTCTAGTAATGTTTCTCCCTGCGAGGTTAAAGGTTTGATCATTTGACTTTACTCTCACCGTGAGGAACAGGTATGACTGGCTGGAGATTATGAATTGGTTGTGAATTGGGTTTAGGCAATATCAGTGAGGACACGAGTGTACTTGATAGACCAACGCCTTCTGTACCTCTGCACTAATAGAAGGGTGCAAGAGAAAGAGTGTAAAAATGTCAGAAATGGACCATTTTGGCCTGAACCCAGAAATACAGAATTTCTGCACCGTAAGTTCTTCTTATAGTCATAGCTGACAAAGACTATAGCAAAACACTATACGCATGAAAAATGGTTTTTCCATAATCATCCTTTGTTACGACCTGTCATTTCCTCCTCGTTGCTAACGGCTATCCCGTTTCACTCTGGGTCTTCGCTCAGGACATAAACGCGGCCTCCAACATCCCGGCAACTTCGTTTGAGCTTCATCCGTGAACCGTAAGGTACTCAAGGAGCGAGGTCTGCATCTGCCCTTTTGTCCGTCCCGAATCTGGTACCGGTACTCGTCTGGTCTTGTCGCCTGTTATACTTTACTCCACTACCCTTTTCTTCACAAGACTTCTTGCTGCGAGGAACCCAACCCGCTGGGCCAAATTCAACCAATGATCTCTTGGTACACCCCATCTACGTTTCGCTTGTGGTATATAATGGCTTTCCCGAGAGTGTTAGTCGCAGATATCGAAGGACCAGGCCCCGCTTGCAAAGGTTGGGAGCCATACTATCACGAAAATGCAAAAATCCCAGGGTGGTGTCGCTACCCTTGATATAAAGTATAATTGCTTCTTTTCCGAATACCACTCGGTGTGGATTATGAATTCACGGGAAATGCTGTATATGACATACTTATATGGAACAGCTTCCTGATATATTTACGAAGGCAGCATTTTCTAAGGTCCTTTGTTTTTTCTAGAACTAGTTTGGACTCCGCGGGGGTAACTACGAGAGGGTGACACCAAGTTAGTGGGACTAAAAGTTTTCACACATATTGATTCATCATATTATGGGAGAAATAACTGTGTAAAATTTGCAAATCCACCTTTGAAACTTTTTTTTTTATCCTCTCCTAAGATTAAAAAAAAAATTATCCTTCAACATGCACATATGTACATTCTCTAATTTAAGTAGAGGTCGTGTCATCAAGCTAACACTAATTAATGT
>CAJDSM010135264.1:966-16076 GCA_903981925.1 Ostrea lurida | reverse complement strand
GGGACGCATATAGTGTTACCCTGTTCTGTCATTCGTCCTTCCGTCATCATATTGGTTCCCGTTCCATATATCTCTTAGCATACGGATTGCACATTCAACTTCAAATTGTTGAATAATGGGATAACGTCACAGTGAATGTGCAGGTCAAGGTTAAAAAAGTTGGTCATGGTCCGAATGATTTTTTGACAGAGTTAGCCCTCTTGAACATTAGAAAAAAAATGCAAGACAATGTTTTTCGTTTCCGTTCGAGAAGTATCTCGGGCGAACGGGTTAGCTACACTCATTCAACCTCAAATCTTTTGATTATATGATGACCGCTCAGCACAGAGAATAATTGAGCAGGTATTTACAAGTGTTCGAATTGGTTATTGATCCGATGATTCTTTGTACAGAGTTACCCTCTTGAACTCTAGAAAAAAAATTCAGAAAAACTTCTCTCGTTTTTCCTGTTCATCTTGACTCACTCTCTCAATCCCCTTCGTCACCTACGATGTATGTTGCTATCACCACCATAACTCCTCGTAATGATGATAAGTGGGAATAGCATACTGGAATATGTAGTTCAAGTTAGGAATTTTGGATCATGTCCGATAGATTTTTGATAGAAGTGTAGCCCGTCATGAGAGCATTAGAAAAACGAGCCCAGAAGGAATTTGGCGTGTTTCCGTGTGCAGTATATTCCCGGAGGGGTTTGCAGGGACGGTTGCACACATTCGAACTCATATATTGAGGATATATTATGGACTACTGCACACCAGTGATATCGACATCTGCTTCATATGCTCATTAATTGTGAAAATGAATCAATGAACTTTTCATCATTTCGACACCTTTACGGATATTTCCATCTTTATACAAATATGTTTTAGACCTTTCCATCTGTAGGCGGGGGCATGGTGTCGGTGAGCGACAACATCTAGTTTAATCATGATTGGATTGGCGCCAGGCGACTCAAAAGTGAGCATAAAAATATGTGAGCGTTGGCTGCGGGCTCGTTTGCCTTTGCGCTAGCTGTGTACCTCACAGTAATTCAAGTTTTTTATAATATTGGTTTATGCTAGAATACAGGTTTTGTATAAAACAGTAAGTACGAACAAGAAATAACTTCTAGAAAGCAGTACTGATTTTATTACAATACGTTCATCTCTTTAGAGTTCACAACTGAGCCGGAAAGAGCTTCCATAGTAGCTAATTCTGATTGCCTTTATTGTTCCGTCGTTCTGTCTGTCTGTCTTGACTATAACTTCTTCCACATATATAATTGGAATAATTACTCTCAAGAAAAAAAACACCGTTGAATTTGGTTGCCCAAATTCATACCTATACATCTTGGTTTGGTATAAAGAAATTACTATTTAAGGATGTGATACTTTCAAGTCTGAATGTGATCTGCTAAACAAGCTAATATACAAGAAAGACCCAATGAGGTGCCACCCACTCAAAAAGGAGTGACAGTCTAATATTATCGTAAAATGGCGATTTAACAACTAGTCAGGCATCATGACGCCCCCCCAAACCTCCCCTTTATTATCTTTTTGGGTGTTTTTTATTTAAAAAATTATAATAATCTCTTCTTCCCTCCAAAGAAATCTCGAACTCTTCGGGCAACAAGGAACAACACCTGCTGAAAATGTTTTTCCTTATGTAAAATCCTTTCCCTAGATAGACTACCTACGTTGGAAGATTTCTAATGTTTGTTCTTACTCATCATACATGTGATCCACACACTTGTGTGTTTTGTAAAGGTACGATGAAGGCACCACAAATAGGGGTATCAAAGTTTGTGCTTATGATTCAATATAGGGGAAAAATTCTTTAAGAGAGATCTCTCTTCTCAAGGTAAGATCCATCTGTGTGGTCCAGAAAGCTTAATATTTATATGAAATGCTCTCCCTCTATTAAAGTGGGTAGTCTATTGCGAGAGAGTGTGCGATCGCGCGTCAAACTCACTCAATGGGCTCTCTTCTGGCGTTTAATCGCTATGAGCTGATAGGCCCCAAATATGGGGGTATCAAAAGACTTATTGCAAATGTATGTATTTTCTCACTTTTGTATAGCACATGATATACTTTAAAATCTTACATTGGGCTATAAATTTCTCCATCTGGGCTAAGAGAAAAATAAGCTGAAATTTATATGGAAAGCTGTTCGGATATAGTGGAGATCAAGTTTGTTCAAATCCATGACCCCCTATGGGCCGCTTAGGTACGATGGCGCCCCAATTAAAGGGAATTTTCAAAAAATTTACATCTACTGATTGTTTAACAAGCACCAACGAGAAAAATTCCTTTTCGATTTAAAACATTCTTCTTAATGTAACAACGCATCTGGGCCAGAAAAAGTCTAGCGTAAATTTATATGAAAGCTTCCCTGAAGTTTTCATAGGTTGGGAAAATGATATTCCAAGGAGTGATTCAAATTCCGCTATAGTCAATGACCTCCATCACAGGGAGGTACGATTGGGGCCCGAATGAGGAGTCAACGTTGGTTTACAATGATACTATAGAGAAAATCTTTAAAAATCTTCTCAAGAACCACTGGGCCAGAAAAGCTGTTGAATTTATATGAAAGCTTCCTATATGATAGTCCGGGCACGCGTATATGTATCGAAAAATCATAGACAACCATCCAAAAACGCGCGTACGATGTGGCCTAGCAACGGATCCCCAATCAGAGTGGAGTCATGAAGATTTTATCAAAATGATCTTATTCTATAGAGCTGAAATTATTTAAGAAACTCTCTGCTCTCAAAAAGAGCCTCTTGGGTCAGGAAAAGCTGGTAATATATATTGAAAGGTTCCTGATAGTAGTGGGCGATTTCAAGATTGTGTTCTATATTTATCTATCCCCCCCGGGGGGTCACGATCCGGCACCCAAATGTTACCACTCCATAGATACTATAGGGGTAGAAATTTCTTTAATGCACAAATCTTCTTTCTAGAGAGAACACTTGGTGACTCCGCAGAAAAGACCTTTCTGATATAGTGTAAGATTAAAATAATTTAGTGTTGACAAGAATCCATGAGTGAACCCTCGGGAGATTATTCGGGGTCCTATCTTTGTAAGGGGCCAATTAAGGTTTGAGTTAATCATAACTATTTTACATTGCAAAATATTCGGTAAGAGAGAAGACAATCTTGTAAAATCTTCTTCATTGAAACCAGAACCTCAGATGAGATCATATATCCACGTGAAAACGCTTCCTTGTATGGAGTAGATTTAGATTTGTTTAGATAATGCCCCCCCCCCCCTCACGAAGGTTGGGTGGAGCGGCACTCATCCTCCCCTACCCCCACGTTGTTAAATAACATAAATTGCCTCTATCACATTAGTAGAAACAGAGCTACAGACAGCTGAGCTTGTGCCACTCCGAGGACCTTCTTGTTTTTTTGTTAACTTGTGATTTCAACATTCATTCCAATCCTAGATACAATATTTACAACCTACATGGGTAGAGGCCTCTACCATTTTGCAATATATTGAGGTCCTGACAGGAAAGACATAATGATACCTTAAAATATATAAATAGTATTCTGGCCAATTGGTTCCTTCCCTCAGCAAGAACCGGACATTAGAAGAAAAGTGAGAGGGCTTTCAAATTACATGAAATTCCAAATATATACACTTGCATCATGGTATGCATAGCAAAATTACATACTCAAAACAACAAAGCATTCTCTGGACGACACCTTCCTGCTAGCGCTTAAATGCGCGAGTTCTCTGTCGCGATCTTGTCGAGATCAGACATTGTAATGGCAGCCCTACTATTCTCAGCTTGAGAGATCAATTTGATAATTGTATGAGTGAAAATTATCACATGGGCGCATAAACCTAACAACAATGGAATAATAAACATATAACATGTTTTGACTTTCGTTTCTATTTCATTGTATCAAAAAAATAGTTCACATAGTTCACCCATCTTGTGATTTTGAAAACGGATTAGGTTGAATTTGCAGAGAAGTAGTCTGTTGATCACAATTTTATTATTGAATTTTAAACTATTGCTAAGTTATTCGATTAATGTCGACATGTGACTTGTAATCATTTCGATAATTAAAGTACTTTCTCTCACATCACATCAATCAGTCAACTAGATGAAAAAAATTGTCCATTCCATTTCTGTGTCGAGCTTTTCCCTCAAAATAAGTTAAAGTGTATTGGTATGGAAATAATTGATGTGCGTCTTATATCAAGTTAACCTTGTTGAAAGTTGTTCTTTTGCTCAATTGATGAATTGAGGTTTATGTAAGATAAGACCTCTAGAATAATTCTTATAGTTTCTATAAGAGGACTAGATTGATTGGTTACAAAGACTAGCAATTCTTGGCTGCCTTCTAATATAGCTGAAAAGCAAATTTGAAAAACCTAACTGTACATTTTCTCGAAAAAGGTTTTTTGTCACATCTTTTAAAAAAAAGTCCACCACGTCATCCAAAAACGTGATATATGGATAACTATACAATGCACACTCTAAGTATATTTATACTCACACATTAATGAATATAAAAATAATTGCCATATAGGTTCACTGTTCATACTTGCACAATTTCTTACAACATTACCATACCTTTAACACACAACCTATGAAGAAACAGATCATGATTATACCTACATATCTATCACTGATAAAATTTTTTATATAGACAAGCAACTTGATTTCGTGTACACCGCTAGTTAATTTACGTCTGTCTAAGTACATACTTAATAGTCAAAACGTGGGATGTGGACTATAGACATGATCATTTTAGGACATTTCGTTTCTACTCTCAGGTGGGCGATTAAGCTATAATTTATGGATCGCGGATTATACTAATAATGATTACTCTAGACAGTCTACCCAAGAAGATGCATATCTTAAAATATTTTCTTATAACGTGAAAACTGCCAACGGACCTTAACCCAAATTTCTTGTAGCGCTAATTTTAACTCTGCAATACATCAAACAATTTTTTTCTAATGAACCCCAAGCATAAATAACAAATGAGAAGATGTTTACAATGAGACGATAACATTCTTTTACTCTCATGTTATGAATAGCTATCTCGCTTGTGACACCAAAAAGTAATTATCACCAGTTCACCCCTCATGATCCACACGTAAATACACTTACGATTCTCTCATGCTATCTTAACCGCTCCTCAAATCTTCATTGTACATTCGGTTAGAGAGAGATCCCGCGTAGTATTTTGAGCGATGTCTGCGTCGCATTTCTAGCTAATATATGGCGCAGCTGATTATACCTTGAAAGCTCGTCTCAATGAATACAATCACGTAGACATGTGAGAAATTGCTGTGTGACCTTTAACATCTCTCAATGTTTGATTATTTTGCTATATTGGTAATCCTAGTAGTACAAATTAAGTGTTTATTGGCGACTTAATAATTTACATTTCAGCGTCTAAGGCTAGTTGCAGTGGTGCAGATGGGCAGTCTCCTGGTCAGTGAACAGTAGAGTATAAGAAAAGTGCGAACACCTGTTGAAATATAGTATCACACTTTAAGAGTTAAGGGCACATGTGTTTATAGAGCTAGTGATTTGCCTCACTTTCTCAATTAGATTACATGTCTGTGTCCTTAAAATAAGCTACTGAAGAAACTCTTCTAGTCACGTCATTGTGTGCTCTTTGATAACATTTTATTAATGTAGTTAAAAACCCGTTGAGAAGTATAATAAAACGGATAACTGGGAGGTGTTAAAGCTCTCGATTACAGGAACCCAATGTTTAGTGCTTGTATTCGTAAGGATTGTGTGTTAATAAGATATGTCAAATTTGTTGCATGAAAAAGTTATGTCACAAGTTCAAATCTGTAGATAACAGGGAATTAGGAATTTTTTTTTAAATTGCATTGATGTGAGAAATAATGTGGCCTGTCATACTATCCTTTAGCTTTTGGAGTGGAGTGTGGACTTTTTTATAATAAGTGAATAACGCGTGGCTTTTCAAACATGATACAAAGTATGGCTTTTTCAAAACTATATTCAGTATATGAGAAGCGAACCAAGAAGAAATAAGTATGCAAGCAATTAATTCTCAGTCCTCTATCCTTAGTATAAAACCTAAGATATTGGTATACTTACATAACTCATTCATCAATTTGTGAGATAAAGTAAATCAACTTAATCAACAAGAATGTAACGTGTGATAAAGAAGACTGATTATATATTCAGTACTATACCAATACTTTAAGTTGCTACTTCTCGTATGAAGGAGCGATAAAAGATTAACCACAAGAAATGGAATGAATGACTTTTTTTACAACGATTAGACTGATTGATGGAGGAAAAAAGTAATGATTTAATATTGAGTCAGTTACAGTCACTATCCGGACATTAGAAGAAAACATGCGACATAGTGTTTCAAATAATTCAATAATCAAAATGTGTGTCACAACAGACTACTCTGTAGATTATACAAGTAAATATTTTGAGACACAAGAATGTATAGTGATATATGTAATTTTTTTTTGATAAGATATATGGAGAAACAACCATGTTAAACATTGTGTACTATGTACGTGAATTTTACATCAATTTCTATTACGAGTTATTATGTCCCACATGTGAATAAATTTCTCAACATTTATAGTCGTTATACACATTATTATCCCTCATGTAACCATGTAGTTGCCACAGTATGACAACACAACACTCAGTAGACATCCAAGCCAGTGCTGAGTTGCTTTGTTGCTTGTTCTCTGTAATTGTTTTGATCCATGAATAGCCACTTACTTATTGGTATTGCTACGAACTGTTGTGTAGGAGGATCCTCATGTATGAAAACAGGAACCGGGTACTCACGTTGATCTCTTCTAAATTGTTCAGGTCTCTTGTGGAGAGGTAGACACAACCTACTATAATCTAAATAATTAAATATGTCTGTTAGAGGTATTAGATGTGCGAATCTCGTAGGAGAGAACTGAAAATCTTAAATTCTAGTGAGACTGACACAACTAAGCTCATACCATGGTGAAGGTTTAGATAAAAACCAAAGGTAATATGTTTACGCTTGATCATGAAATAGTGAAACATTAGTTGCTAAGATAACACAGCTAAGGAAACAAAAATTAAAATCAATAACGCGAGCAGAGCCCACACAATAGAGACCAACATCAGCTCACTCATGAGTCATCTGTATTCAGCTAATAGAAGTGCAAACTTAGTAGCATTATTTACTCTATTTAAATCCAGCGTAGATTTTGATGGCCCCACCACAATCCTTGGAGGGGGGGCGGGGAAGTAAGGCAATACATGTCTAATATATCAACAAATACTTAATACAATCAGTCCTCACTACACAAATAGTATCAGGGATGAACAGTTATACAAGGTCGTAAGTAATTAAGATCCACACGTCTGGCGATATCACTGAAGCAAAGAACTTCTTCCGAGACAGAAAAAGTTCTCACCACGAGTCTCAATCTATTGGCGACATGTGCTTAAATAAATAGTGTGGGTCCCTATGAGTATATGAATCAGTGCCCATCTGCATTAACCTGCACCCCCTGGAGTGCTACAACCTCCGGCTTTGACGAGTGTCAGCACTTATTATTTATCCTCAACCTGCTCCAACAAAATCTGTTCATATAGATATATATACACCCTCACCCATAAGTTTTTTATACATAGGGCACGCACCGTTTGCAGTTACGCAAGCTATCCATTAATATGTAAAGACCGAGCATGTGCATATTTTACAAACACCAAGACTGTTGATGTTCACTTAGAATGAAATATGATTTATCGTTGAATTGGAGGCCCGCTGCATACGGGTTTACCTCCCCGGTGGGCTGCGATAATTATGAATAAATTGTAGGAATTTCAACACTATCATAGAACTCACCCTACTATCAATATTAATTAGAGGCAAAGCTTCTTAGCTCATGTTTATTAATATACCTCGTAGACTAATTCTTGATACCCTTCTACATGGTCTTGTTGAGAAAATGATCTTATATATAAATATACCATTCTCTTTCCTTAGGTAATTAATCATTTGTGATAAACAACTTGATCCCTATTAACCAGTTGGTTGATCTTCCCAATCTAGTTACCTCTCGCGTGTGGGTTACATATAGTATACTTCGAAATGCACGAATTTCAAGTACAGACCGATGCATCTCCACGTAATCAGGAGTAGACGCAAAGTGTCCCATTACATTTATAGGCCCAACCGTTGTATATGGTTTGTGCAGCTCTATATGACTCCTCCCAGTGGGTTTCAATTTCGGCGAAGTTAGGATTTTTTCAAGAAAAGCGAGTTTATTTTCGCGGGCCATATATAATCCATATGAGGTGGTGATCACACTTCTGTTTGATCTGTCCACTTTTAATCTCGACGTGTTGGCCCCATCGTACCCTCGGAGGTCATGAATTGTACATTGTCTGATCCAACATCGGAACAACCCGAGTGCATTTTCCATGTACATCAATATGTTCAAGGATAGTACTCATTCATGATGAGTAGAATTCCAGCTTTTCTGTGCACTCGAACAGTTTGTGTCTTCTCAGAGACAAAGTGACAGAACATCGTATACGTTTATGAATGATTTTTTTCTCTCTCTAAGTGTTATGCATGTTGGGGTAAATTAGATTTCATTTGCTGCGCTCCCCTCATATTGGTTGGGGCCCCACTCGCGACTACCTCCTTGCGGTTGGAGAACGTCCAATGATTTGTGAATCCAACAGTCATACTTTGCTAAATCCCAATGTTGTTCAAATCATACTTAATAGAGTCTCCAGAGCTGCTATCGGAGCGTCTCACTATTGATTGGACATAGTCACAGAGCGATTCATTTCTGGCCACGATAAGCCTTCACTTAGATTGAAGAAGATTGTTGTAAAGATGTTTGTCCACAAAATGATACACAATTTTCATGAGCTTAAAATTGGAGTTTGATCCCTATTTTGGAGGCACCCGTGAATCTCAACGCCTCAACATGGCGTCAGTGTACACAATGTATAAACCTTTTTTGATAACAAAAACTAGATCAATCTACACTTCTAAATATATATTTGTGCACGTGCAAAAGATGGATGAAGAGGCTATTACCAATTTAATTTAAAACTCTCTCAGCTTTTTGGTACACTCATATGTGAGGTTTCTTACTGAGAACTGGATACGAAAGACATTAATATAAACATGTATTTAATGTCCTCTTATTATTAGACCTCTTCCTATAATAGCCACACACATAACTGTTGCTGACTCGTGACTGAAAGTCTTCCCCGCCAAATAAAAACTTTGTGAGATTGTCACTGTCCGCCTATTTGTCGAGCTCAGATCTTTCCTACTGTCTTGCAGTAGCCCTTTTTTTCTTGAGTAGCGGGAGGGTCTCATCTGATTGTTGAATGACCAAACCTCATGAACCATCGTGCAACTAATTATAATTCAGGTAAAGGCCTTTTCATGCACTGCACTTTCAGACTATTATCTGGTCTCTGATTGGGTTTAATTTCTTTGAGGATGAAATGATTTTTTTTTTTACAATCTACTCACCACTCTACCGAGTATTCTTCTGATATATTTTTAATATACATGAAAATTATATCTCCCCTTTTCTCTGCATTCGTGGCGGCCTTCGGTCTCTCATTCTTCTCTGAACCTCAACTACTCCTTGCTGTCTCTCCTCTCCCTCTTCTCATACCTCCTCCCATAGCGTGACTCTTACTACTTTTCTCTCTTGCTACCCCATACTCTCTTTCTTCGTTTCTGCACATAGATTGGAGTTTCTACATCGGCGGTATGCTTCTCTGAAGAGACATATGTGAATAAGTTCTATATTTCACATCGTGGGACCCATTAAGAGTAAATTAAATCTAGTTAATTTAGGAACAGTGAATCGATCAGACTGTGACCATCAAATATTTTGGCTCTTAACATGTCGTGACCGAGTGTCGCCTCAGCGCGAAAACTAAGACCATCATTGCGCGCGTTCCTTGATCCGTGAAGCCTTCACGATATTGCGTGCGAGACGTTTATGCAAATCGAGAACAGGGAACTACTGAATGATCATAGTGACTGCTCGACAGCACAACTCTGTATCTTGTGATCATTTATTCCAATTATCACAATCATGAATCATTGACAGTTTTGTGATTAAGCAACTAATAAAAGCGTTCCTAGGCATTGACTGCTGAGCGAAGATGTGTATCAAATACTAGCAAAGGACTTGCAACTTCGCGCGACCACCCATATACATTCATATTTGGCTTCTCATAATCGACATTCACTTGTGTAGTATAATGCTGCTGACTGGAACTAAACACTCCTCGAGTCGAGTATTGGTCCATACTCAAGATTGGTGTCCGATCACATATGCAGGAATACACAGATTATGCTCTCCCGCTTACACAGTCGGGAAGTACTAATGGGCCAAGGAAAATTCGTAAGGGTGAAATTGAAAGTTTTTCAAAATGCTAACAGTTGAACTGTGGCGTATCCATATATTCAAATTTGAGTTGAATTGTGTGCAACGCGTTGCAGGATAATGGAACGGAACACAGAAAAATTTTTGGGGGTTTTCTGAAGATTCCAAGGAGATTAGACGCCCATAACTACTCAATTGCTATGTGACAAACGTTGCGACCGTCAAATGAGAGCAACAAATTTGTAGCCACTAATGAGTTCTAACTGACCCCCAATACCAATAAATTTTTGCCTAGTCATCGATAACTCCATCTGGTAATCCAAACAATACGTATTCGGAGTTGACAATGCTGTGGGCGCGCGATAAGCATACTTGTTGGCGAGAGATAATGAACCAAACGGAGACGGAAAACAGGTTTCTGGATTTTTTTACATTCAAGTTTGTCTATGATAGCAGAAGCCATAAGTGCGGTCTGCATACGACGTAACAACATACAATCGAGTGGATGTGCATTGGCCAATTCGAAACTTCACCTGTCATATTCTGCGTCCGTGGAAACGTATCCGGTTAGATCAACCTGCAATTCGAGTTCTCGAGAATATGAATATGTTGAATTGTGGCGACACCGTCCGCAAGACATAAGATTTATTCAAATGACATCAGGCGAAAAACCGCAAAACGTAAAAAATATGTCTAAGAACATTGTTTGTCCATACATCTTCTTGAGCAGTCTCCAAATGTAAGTTAGGTGGCGCTATCTGGGAATATACAGTATCGTGGCAAACTCTGTCAAATAATTTGCATCGGACCTATGGACCAAGCTGTAACTTGACCTAGCACATTCCTTTGTTGACGTATCCACTATATAAATTTGAGTTGAATGTGCAACCGTTGCAGAGATAAGGAACTGGAAACCTAAATGATGACGGGAAGGGACAGAATGACAGAAACAGCGGTAACACTATATGCCCCCGGCCATTTTTATGGCGGGGGCATAAAAACCTACAAAGCTTGACCTTTGAGATAAAGCGTTCAAGTGTATACAGAGATCATGAATGTAATGTGACACATTCACTTCTCATGGTAATACACCCACATGCCAAATACTAATCCATGTTAAAAAAACTCTATACCCAATCTTGAGGTCAAAGTATCAAGCATCATATTATGAGGCCATTTAAGATGTATGCAACACATCCTCTCACTTTGATCAATTAATAGCTATAATCGGTATGCCTACATCAAAGGCATAAAGAAGTTATGCTCTGGACACGAATCTGCAGCGGACACAGATGGTCAGACAGACAGACAGACAACGCAATACAGTGAACACATTGTGTCATAGTCATGCATCCATGTGTCTAAATACAGGATGTGCCTATGTCTAGAACAAAAGGATAGTTGTGGCCCCAGACGATGAATTCATTTTTAGGATAATATTTATAAATTTGACCTGAAGTCAAAGGTCATATATAGGTCATAAATATATTAGTGAAAAACATTGTCTCATAGTGATATCACCCATGTACCAAAATATGGTGATGTCGTACCTCAAAAAACAAAAGAAGTTTAATGACCTGGACACGAATCGTAAAAGTATGGCAACTGGATCACGAAATCATAACTAAATTTTAGTCTCTGGATCACGAATGCTGCACATCAGAACAGACGGACACGCAACAAACAAACTGAATACATACCATCAGTCTTCAGAGGTTCAAATTCCGCAAGTATCGAGCGTCCGGGAACTAAACTAATTCAGTAGATTCGGAACGGTCGGGGCAGCTTAAATTCGGCCGAAAGCTCCAGGGAGCTTTGCGCAGTTAATGGGAATTTCCTCACGTAGCGTGAAATAAGTAAGAGAAGAAGCGAGAGAAAGTGGATTATTCTAATTAATATTACCTATTTACATAAGTATTCAAGACGAGAAAGATAATACTCTCGTCATGAGGAAATCGCAGAAGTACGACGCGCAATGAACCAACTTCGAAGGCATTGATACCTGAGTCGGTGTTCTTACAATAAACTTAAATCCATATTTCGAAACAGTTTGAGGGTATGAAAAATGGTATGGTACTGTTGCAGAGAAATGAGCGTTGGAAAAACTGAAAAAATTTCTTATTTATTTCCTAAGTTAAGAGGGATTACATCAGTCAAAAAATCAGCCAGTGTTTTTTGTTTCACTAATTTGGGACTGGGGGCTGGGGCCCTTTCCAAGTGAGGGAAAAAGCGACAAAACCAAGAAAATTGGAAATTCATACACTTGAAATAAAAGCCCATTTAAACCTACTTTCATATTTCACAGGGGGCAAACAAATCGCCAAAATCTGGTACAGTGGGCAATGTATTGGTCTCGATTTTCACTTTTTATCTGATTCTGACCACTCTTCATTAAGGTGTCAGTTTTCTTAAAATCAATTTCAGTCCTCATTCCCGTACACTTCGTTTTTCGGTTCTTCTAATAAGTTCGGGCTCGATATTTCAAATTTCAAAATGGCGTCTTCATGCTTTCCGATGACAGACTCATGTATTAAACCTTTTTAATAGGGTAAGATCAGTTGTCAAAATGTTATATTTTTTTGCTTCAATTTACTTTACATCACATACTTGAACAACTCGATATCACATATCAGTACACCAAACATATTCCATTTGATGAATACACTGTCGTTCCCGGTGAGGCAAGGCAATTATTTTTTACTTGAAAAAAAATAAAAGGCAACAATTATTTTTAGATTCTGTAATCGGCATATTCACACTCCTATTTATTTATTTTTTTTTTACTAAATAACTTATGCTTACGGAAAATGGCCGAGTAGCTTTCACAATGGAGTTTGAGTTTTGGGCATTTTAGATAAATTCACACATTTATATATGCCCCCCCATAACGAATGGCCGGGGGCATATTAGTCTTACCCTGTTCCGTCATATCCGTCATTCTGTGCTGTGATCATTTGGATTTCCGTTCATTATTCTCTGCAACGGTTTGCACACATTCAACTACAAATTTTGGAGTAGGTATTGGATATTCACGGGAATATGCAGGTCAGTTCGAAGATGGTCATGGTCCGTATGATTATATGAGTTAGCCCTTCTTTTGAACTTAGAACAAAAATCCAGAAATTTTCGTTTCCGTTCAGTATCTCTGCAACGGGGTGCACACATTCAGTCTCTAATATTTGGTATATGGTATATTCACGGATATGCAGGTCAAAGTTCGAAGATGCTGTCATTGGTCCGATGAATTTTTGACAGAGTTAGCCCTCATTGGGACTTTAGAAAAAAAAATCAGAATTTTTCGTTTCCGTTCGATTATCTCTGAACGGTTGAAACATTCAACGTCAAATTTGGTATATGGATATATCACGTGAGATTATGCAGGTTCAGCTTCGAGATGGTCATGGTCCGATGCATTTTTTGATAGAGTTAGCCCTCTTTCAACTAAAAAAAAAATCAAGAAATTTTTTCGTTCCGTGCATTATCTCTGCAAACGGGGCCATTTTATGGCGGGGGCATAAAAACCTACAAGCTTGACCTTGAGATAAAGGTCAAGGTTATACAGAGATCATGAATGTATGTGACACATCCTCTCATGGTAATACACCCACATGCCAAATATAATCCATGTTAAAAAACTTATACCTTCAATCTTGAGGTCAAAGTTCAAGATCATATATAGGCCATAAATGTATGCAACACATCCTCTCATATTGATACATTAATATGCTAGATATGGTATGCCTACATCAAAGGATAAAGAAGTTATGGTTTGGACATGAATCTGCACACACAGATGGACAGACAGACAGACAAACAGAATACATGACACATTGTGTCATAGTCATGCATCCATGTGTCAAATACAGGATGCCTATGTCAAAGAACAAAAAAGTTGTGGCCCAGACATGAATTCATTTTAAAATATTTATAATTTTGACCTTGAAGTCAAAGGTCATATATAGGTCATAAATATATGTGAAACATTGTCTCATAGTGATACACCCATGTACCAAATATGGTATGTCTACCTCAAGGAACAAAGAAGTTATGACCCAGACACGAATCTGTAAAATTATGGCCTGGACACGAATCTGCACACAGACAGACGGACAGACAGACAAACAAACTGAATACATAACACATCGTCTTCAGGGGTTCAAAATTCCTCAAGTCCGACGTCCGGGACTAACTAATTCTAGATTCGGACTCGGCACTTAAATTCGCCGAAAGTCCAGGGACTTGGCATTAATATCAACGTGAAAAATTAGAGAGCGGAAACTGAATATTTCTTATTTTTTTCTAAGTTCAAGAGAGATAACTCTGTCAAAAATCATCGAACAATGACCAAATTCGAACTTGACCTGCGTGTTCTTATTACTTATCCATATTTCAAATTTGAGTTGAATGTATGCTAAGTACTGTTGCAGAGATAATGAGCGGAAACTAAAAATTTCTTATTTTTTCCTCAGTTTAAGAGGGATTACTCAGTCAAAAATCAGCGGACCATATCCCGATTCGAACTTGACCTGCGAATTCTTATTACGTATCCATATTTCAAATTTGAGTTGAATGTATGCTACTGTTGCAGAGATAATGAACGGAAACTGTAAATTTCTTATTTTTTCCTAAGTTTAAGAGGGATTACTCAGTCAAAAATCATCAGACCATGACCAAATTAGAACTTGACCTGCATATTCTTATTACGTATCCATATATCATGTATGCAAGTTGCCAACTGA
>CAJDSM010135233.1:73-10946 GCA_903981925.1 Ostrea lurida | reverse complement strand
TCGAGGAACTGATCGGCCGCAGGAGTTTCAGGACTTTTGCCCGGGATATCATTTCCACCCCCTTTGACAGTGATTTAGGATTCCCCACTACTTTCCTTGTTTCTTCATTCAGCCTCAATATAGATGGTGGTATAAACTCATTTTCAAATTTATTTTCAATCAACCTTGTTTATAGGCACATATATATTAACCTGAATAAATCCAGTTTGTGTCTCTTTTCTGATCTAGGCATTTGAATTAAATATGTTTTTCGAATTAAAATAATATTTTCTAAGGTTATATATATTCTAGTTCTAGATTTATGTATCAGAATGATAGCGGAGGAAAAGAGCTAATAAATATGAAAAACCTCTAAAAACGAGTTCCCCCCTTATATTTTTTGTAACATTTTGTTGACCTAATTTACAACTATTTTGATCACATTTATCTTTCGAGGCTAATGAGGGATTGAGACTGTAATTTAGTCAAATAAGGTGCTTGTAAACAAAGTCTTGGTTGACACTACTTAATTGGCATCCCTTTTCCGATTTACTGTGCATTATTCATGTTTCTTACCCTTAAATCCTATAACATTATGGGTACTCAATTAATGAAAATAAACTACTTTAACAACACCAAAGAATGGATCAAGACAATTTGTCTCAATGTTATCAAAAGGCCAAGAAACAGTAAAAAGAAAATAACTACACTAAAAATCTCATTTTACTACAAATTTAATATTGTACTAAACAACAAACAATATCAATTTTTCATTTTTAAAAATCACAAATTTCCATGCTCAGGAGGTTTCTGAGTAGTGACACATAAATCAGGGTCCATTTTATTTTGGGATCTTAAATCCACACTTTTCAAGTATGTCGACACACAACATTGTCCTATTATAGAACCAATACACAAAAATCCATAAAATTAGACCTGATTTTTGAATTGGGTCAAATTTCAGGAAGTGAGTAGACGGAAGTAATGCAGCATGACGTCAAGTGTTTACAAAATCAAACCGAAAATACCCCACTTCACACATGAATCAAAATAAGCCTGAAACATTTCATATGGATAAGTAATTATTTTTTATTTTAAGTAAAATGAACAATAGTATATTTGTGCTTCACAAACAATATAGTATTTAGAAAAAAATTGAAGGGACAAACTATATTGAAACAGTGCATGAGAATGAACTGATTGGCGCCAGGATTTTGAGCCCCGATCCATGACAAGTTGTAAACCCCGATCATGAAATTTGACCCATAAAAGTTTTGCATGGGACACTATAGTGTCTTTTGATGACAGTATTTGAGGCGTTTCACTAGTGTCATTAATCTCCACTGGATATGGAACAAGTTTTGGGAGAATTGATACATATTTTTCTAGGAGAAAAAGGTTAGTATGGAAAAGCCTATGGAATTATTATTTGGTTGTTTCCATCCCTAACTGAGGGGGCATTTTCTGAATAGTCATTTTTATCCAATTATTTAAAAAGCAAGTGATGTCACCCAGCAAGTACCATTGACCTCGGTTCATTTTTATCTAAGATGGTATCTCTTTTGTGCAATGACTTGGAAGAAAAAATTGTCAAAAAGTTGTGAGAGGGGCCTCAACATGAAGGCGGGCGATTGTATGAGAGGGGTTCAGGTCTCACCTTCGGTTTAGCGTACAGTGGCGCTTAAGTCATGTTATCGGGGCGAGGGGAAAGGCGTGGTAAACTTCACAGGTTACTCCTGATGCTAGAATAACAGTCACAGGAAATCTAATTTTTCCAGATGTTCGGGAGGGGGGGGGGGGGGGGGGGGGGGGCGGGGTGGGGGGGTCCTGCAGATCTTCAAGGAGAGTGACGAGCAGGTACGGGACCGGGATGGAGATTTCAACACCACAAACAAGTACCACGCGATCCCACAACACCAGAGCAGCAGCGACAGTAGCCCACTACTCCTCCATGGCAAACAAACAATCAAAGACCTCCAGCGGCTACGTCTGCTCCCAAGTGCCCTACGGCTTATTCCACCTATCTAACCCACACCCATGACTGTCTGGCCACACCGCCCCATACGAGTCCTTCATGCCTCCTCTCCCCCACAACCCCCTTGCTTCTCCCGTAGACCAGGTTTCCTCTCAGCCAGTCGAGCCTGGCACCCCCCAGTCTGTCCAGGAAAGTTTTGCCAGCTGGACCCTAAAATGTCTAGTATACTATGCAAATAAGTTGGTCACAATTTCCTCACCCCACATATCTCAGTGGCAAACAAGCATGGAGATCTTAGCTCCATCAGTTACCAGCCATTAATCAAAAGTAGATTACATTAAAACCTATCTAAATCTGACCATGTGTCTTGTGAGTAGATAGACATTGTATTAAAAAAAGTTGAAACCATGTAAAAGAAACCTGCCTACATTAAACTGTAATAGGTGGATGGGATACTTCCACACACCACTTGTGGTTTCAGCATGTTTTGGACAGATGTGCATAAATACCATGGATCAGATATTAGTGTGTATTCCGTAACTGTTCACATATGATTAGTAACCACCCAACCCTCTTCGTTTGATACCACTCGCTTTATTTCCCCCACACCACCCACCCAACACCCTTATGACTAACTGGCCATTTACTTATCTATAGTGGTGGTCCATTTAAAGAAGTAGTGTAATTTGTGTGTGTTAGTATATCGTGTACATGTTGTGACTCATATACTTTAAAATACATTTTTGTCTCATGGGCGAATAGTTTCACAATTATAGATCAAGAGTATCAAAAAGGATATTATGAATATGAATCAATAGAAATTGGAGCGTAAACTGTAGGATTTGGCGTGATACATATGTATAACCTATAAATTTTTTTGTTAAATTTAAATTGCATGTGCATATTGAGATCAACATTGATAGAATAATTTTTGGGCAATCTAGACTACCTGTTGTTAATTATTTGCGTCAATACACAGATATATTGTAATCGACATAATGTTATGTGGGAGGGTTTTAAGTGGGACTGGGTACCACATTACTTTCACGAATTGCGAAGCTGAACATAATTGACCTTGGGCGATTTTGCTTGTAATATCAAATATCGTTCATCTCTATTCTTGTTCCATAATATCATCGAATATACATCTGACATAATGTTTTTGCTAAATTGTATTTGGTTAGTCTTACATCATACTCCTGATAAATTATACAAATTGGGCTGAAGTTAAGAGTCAAGTGTTTCATATTAATTATAATCCCTCAGTCATAATGGCACTAAGCTATAATTCCAATTTTTTAATCTGCATTTAGTCTAAGTTGCAGGTTTTGTCAAATCGTCAGTTGAGTAAATAGGTAGACTGGATGTCACGTGTCCATTATATGAAATTCTATAAAGAAACATTGGACCATAAAGTGTTTTGATTGGTTTTACAGATGTTTACAAAGTGCCTAGGAAATTAAAGACGTCACCACTAGATGACGTGCTTTTACAAAAATCTCTCAGAGCGAACAAAATCATCATATACAGAGGATGAGCAAATGTAAGGGCGTTAACATTGTACGATACATATGAAGACCACATGGTCCCAGCTCACAAGAATACCATAGTACGTAAAACCATTCTCATTATTGCTTACCACAGAAAGAAAAAAATTGAAATCAGAAATGTATGCACCTCATTTTTGATTCGTCACGTCTTTAGAGGTAGTGTGTTTGCTACATGCGCTCATATTATAATTTGGACTTTGTCTTTTAAAGAATTATGATCTTGGCCCATAGGATAATCGCAGTAACAAAAGTTTAACATCCTGTAACAGTATCCTTTGTTTCTTCTCTAGTTGGTTTTAGTTATGGCTAAAAACATCAAAACACTAATTGTCAAAACTGTTATAAAGATATGGGCAGATGTTGTTTCTCTTTTTTCTTGAATTTTCCTGTTACGCGAATCTTCCTGAGATGATTTATCGAAATAATCGGATTAATATAAGGTAACCCAATTTAACGTGTATTGATTGATATTAGAATTTTGATTTTGCCCTGTAAGCTGCATGCTGGTGTATAATGTATCAGGGAGGAATCATAAAGTTGTACTCTAAGTTCTGTATAGGAGACCGGCCAAACGGGAGTAAGTTTCTCTCTAGTCTCACTCTATCGAGAAGTGGTACCTAATACCTATAATGCGATCCAGGTTGCCTCTTACTGACTAAGTATCATGAATTATACATTTGGGAATTGTAGTTATTAGTTTTTTCTTTTTTTATATGTATTTTCTTCATAACTTAATGGATATGCCGCAGTAGATGCCAACGGCATAAGCGTAAAAAGATATGACATAATTATGATAGTATTATATCAACGACCTTATCATAGGAGTCTGTACGATAATGTTATTTGGACAGATTAGTCGTATGGAATGCTCACGGTAGGATTTCAGTTGAAACAATTATCAGACCAGCAGCCTCTACCGACAATTCAACCATTGATTCACGTATAAAGTGCTGCTACAGTTTGGAGAGCATGCTATGTCAAAAAAGCGATAGCGACCCTGTATGAATTTCTTCAGTCACTTTATACCGGTTGGGGCTAGACTATATTTGATCAAGATGTATGCAAATACTATTATGTCAATAGAGAGAGTGATGCATTATAAATAGATTGATTGTGCAGTGAAGAGAAACTGTATAAAGTTGTCTATATGATGTTTGGATTGTATGGAAAGATTCAGTAATACTTGAATTGAAAAATCTGTCTAAGGAAAAATTGCTAATATCTTTTGGTTGGTGGCGTTGAGTTCCACTGAGTCTTTTCTGCTAAGGTGTCTATGTTTCTGCTCCACGCATGCTTGATCAAGTCGAGAAAGAATCGCGCTTCGGAAGGTAATTTGATATTTCTTCGCTTTTTCACCACTATGTACTACTATTTTCGTCATCACTCACTACCCTTCTTTAAGCCGCCTATATCACTAACTGAGCTACAAGAGTAAATAGATAGGGCTCTTTAGAGGGAACCACACTGAACAATGGAGGGAACAAAAATCACGTTCTTTCACTAGGCATCTGGTGCGCGATTTCCCGGACATCATATTGAATCGTGTTCACTAACAAGAGTCTCTGCCGGTGGAGACTGCGGTAGGGATCACATTTGTCTATATGTATCTTTCTGCGCAAATAACCCCATGTAGTGCGTAGAAACCTTTTTTTTCGGACAAAACGGTATGTCCTTTTCCGTACATCTATTCATAGCTTCCCCATTGATATAACAGATATATCAGCGCCTTAATCCAGACTGAAATGTAGGAGAATATCCTTGCAAGATTATATAGATGTGAGATTAGTAAGAATCTTTCAACATGAAAGGTCAGAATCGATCCCGATGAACAATAACCAATTACGATAACTTGATTGCAAGAAGATAAAAAATGCAGGCTGGTATATGATTTATTTTCCAGACATGTTACATACCTGGCTAAAATGAAAAAAGTGACCCCTCTCATGAGTTTGGCCGTAATTTTGACAGAGTGGTTGACTATAGAGTCTCAATGCATCTCAATAAGTTTATCAGTCTGACACTATTTCACGTGAATGCTGACATTTCACTTTAGACCATATGAAGTGAAAGCATCTATCACCTAATAATAAGAAGAGTACATGTTAAATTTCTACGATTTACACCCCTTTTGTTGATTACGTTATCTAATAAAACCTTGATTGGACTAACTTCTTTAACGTTAAAGGGTGTAAATATGTTTAAAAGTTAGTTCCTGTATTTCATCTAGTCAGCGTGTCTGGGGATTTCTGGATGCGAATCCTTTTGTTCTATGTAAATGCGTGAGATAAATTTTGTCATGACGCAATCTTTATGAAAAATATACTTCAGTGTGATCGCTTGGGTTCAATTAAACATTCAAGCACTTATCCTCGACGTGAATAGACTTTCCACCTACTTCACCAAACATGATATCTTCTTGATTTTACGATCTCGAATCTCATCCAAACCGAAGAGTTAGATAGGTGGACGTCCAGTGAATTATTAGAAATTGTGAGGAAAATTCTAATGATACAACAAGTATACTCGAAAAAAAAGCAGGGAAATAGCCTATACGATCAATTATATATGATCATCTAAGGACATATTATCATCAAACCTAGAAAAAAAAACCAGCGATCCATGGATATTTACAGTTTGTTGACCAAGTCGATACATGCTAAAGTATATTTCTTAGATCAACCCTGTTAGATCCAATGAAGCGACATAAATGATTACCTCTGATTCGTCATTAGCGTTTGCTCGATAAGAAAGCATCAGTGAGGAATTCTGGCTTGAACATGGCCCTTAACATCGTATAAAGAGGGGTAAGATCGCTAATTTTTGTATTAAGAGTTTTTTTCAGCCGTCACTTTTCAAATTAATACCAGTAGAAAAATCCACATGTGGAAATTAAGACCGAATCATTATTGAATCACGTGACTGTTGATCCTTTAGAAATCGCCTCAGACACCTAAAATGTTCATTGATTTTATTTAAGTAATATCGTTACCTTCATGAAATAGATGGAGAAATAGGGAAATATAGACTTTTGTAGACTATGTGCAGTCAAATGTATATATTCAATAGATTATACATTTATCTATAACACGTCTTACTAGGGTGGAGATTAAATGTAGGAAATTTTTGTATGATTAGAGGTTGTATTGGTCTTGGTTGTCACTATCAACGATTTTATGGATATCATGAGTCACCTTTGCTTCCATGTTTATACATGTTCCGTGTTGATTTCAGTCATTGCTGTAGCACGCTTCAGGTAGGCACTATATATTCTGCCCATTATGCTGACATGTGTAGGTCCCCTTCTTACTAAAGGTAGATATCTCCAGTCTGTTGTTTGATTTAGCATTTGCTAATGAACACAAATAACAATGATCCGCCGAGGAATTGGTAAAGAAATATTGTCTTGTTTAAAAATATATCCCATCTTTGATGAAATATTACTGAATTTGTTCATAATTAGTAGTTCCCAGTCAATAATAAACTACTCAGATTACATTTCATGAATTAACAGTACTGAGAAACATGAATAAACCTTTGCTTAAATGGGTGAAATTGGTTCAGTTATCATCAGATATTTATTTCATAATCTCTACATCCTTGATTAAATGCTAAGGGAAGGTAGAACTTCATATTTCATATCTATCTTGATGATGTCTTGTGAATATCACAAAATTAGCATTTGAATAATATGTTTTCATTTCAATAAAACATGCGTTTTTTCTGAAACTAAATTGCTTTTTACCTGTGACCACATAATTGAAAATCTTCCCGTTAGAGACCTCTTTTTGCCTATTAGTGACATTATAATTAGTTCCTTTAGAATTACTTAGTTCCTTTAACCGGCGCATCCCTCCTAGTAGTTAATAACATGTTTTTTCATTTTCAAATTATTCAGAAAACACCTGTTTAATGAGAAACATGCGGAAATATTAACTTTATCAGCACTGATCTATTAGTTATTTATCAGCATTTTCGATCGAATCATTGAGTATTCAGTAGAAGAATTTCATTCATGCAATAGGTATGATATTTAATCCCAATATACTATGTAATTACACGATAACACCAAGATATAATTTAATCCCAAGTCTAAATGGGTTATGGGTCCTGTATATCACGCAATAGGTGCTATAAGAGGGGGTAAGCAGCACCATTGATCGTGTTATTTTCTCATTAGATGTCTTTATTTCTATAGATGTCTGGAACAAATATTTAAAAAGATAAAGTATAAATATAATCAATTAACACTTCTGAAAGGCCAGTATGGATTTATGTGACCAAAAACATTGAGCTAACCTTTATCTGTGAATACCAATCGGCTCTGGTTATATACATACTGTATGCGCGAGGTAATGTAAATTTATCAAATGGGATCTTTGTAATCTACGAGCTAATTACCGCTCTCCTTTTATCACTGTTTACCACCTTGTGTTCCAGTAACTTATACATCATGGTTGGTCAAATATTATCATAAATTTTTGTTTGTAATAAAGAAAAAAAAGTAATACTCTCTTTATGAGCATTTTTGATTGATAGTAGGAATATGCATATCCATCGAATTATGAAAGTAATTGATGTATAATTATTCCTTTTTAATCATATATAAAATCAATAATAAAATATGAATAGTGGTTCTAGTATATATTGGGGATGTAAATTACTTGGGTATTAAACATCCTTATATTTTTTTGATTTCCAGAAGGCGATAGAAGACGCCATAGAGTGTGTATGTTCATTGATAGACCTTATATTGTTAAGAAGCAAATAGGTGTAAGCAAAATTACCTCTGGCATAAATAACAATTATATAGTTTAGGCAAGGTTTTATCCTAAGTGTGAAAAACGATCATATATGTGCAGACTTAGGGTGCACAAAAAACTAAAAACTGAGCACACAAACTTTATCATCAATTGCGGCTCTCGTGTTCCAGTAGATTCTGGACATAGGTGCACATTCAAACTACTCCCTAAAATCAGGCAGAGCTCTCTGCTCTGCTTCGTTTAACCTCTCTCCATTGGTCAACCTCCAGGTGTCAATCAACACATTGTGCAATCTTCTTTGATTGATGAGAATGCATTCCCCAGATGTCATCTACACGTCTTGCTATACCATAATGTTATTAAGTTAAAAGATGTCATCTGTCGTCTGCTATCCAATTAAAATAAGGATCCTTGTCGAATAGGCGTACTGAGCAACTCTTCTTCACTCTCTAAATGTATAGCGCTGGAGCTATAGATGTCAGCAAGCATTCTTAGTCTTCGGTTTGTATCGTGGACTGTACACCGTAAAGGCAAATTTTAAACTATTAATAATAGGGATCTGGCGACTTGCGATAAAAGGAGCATACACACTTGTGTCAGTGAATCGAGTGTACAATTCTAATCGGCATTAAACTATAATTGACCACTATCTCTGTCTTAAGTCCTACCCCATATTGAATTGACTGTTCAATAAATCAAAGACTCCGCTTGAAATCTGCTGTGCCCACTGATAAAAGATCTGTCACCTGTTTCAACTATCTGAGAGTATAGTACCATCACGATCTAAACCCACTTGAACGGCTAATACAAATGACTATTCCGCTGTGTACTATACTGCAAAGACACTTCTGTTCGTCAGTTTCGATTTTTATTTGAAAGTTGCATCCCTAAAATAGCAAAGAATGCAATTAGTTACATCTGTCAAGGTCCCTGCAAACCGCATGATGATACATGGATAATATGCAACGTCAACATATAAATCGAAGGAATCCTGTGAAGATAGGTGCCCTGACACCTAGCTCTTGTCTGCACTCATCTAACAGGTCAAGGTAGCTTAACGTGACCAAGATTGTGGCGGTTCAAAAGCGCAAGCAGACTATCCCTCTCCGAGCTCTTATACCTATGAAGACGAATGTACTTCGCGTCAAAGTGTATTAGACCATAGGCAGAACCCACTTATCCATTACTGATGGACAAACACTAGGAATGATAGTCGAATCATGAGGGGTAGCAAAAGACATAACAGTAAAACTCCAATAAAATATCGTATTATCAGCCTATAGTGCTCCATATAACAAATTCTATGTGACGCTGTATCGATACGATTTAGCACCTTTTGTTTTGTCAGTTTCAGACTTAGGAAAGAGAGCTTAGCCATCAAGCAACCAAAATGTTGACAATTCGACGGCGCTGGCAACACGGAACCCATACCAGAACACTTTTCATCTGCCCTTGTGGTCAGCAGCCAAACAGCCTACGAGACGTAATATGTAAATAATATATACCATGCGACTGTATACAGAATGTTGAATATTCCCGCATCTCAATGAAATCATAATATCAAAGCAACTTGAGTGAATCTATAAAGGGGTATCCACGTCTTCCCCTAAGGATGCAACGCATAATTGCATGTGACAGTAAGTTATATAACTCGCAGAATGATCCATTCAATTTAAGCTTTAACGAGATTAAGATCATTCGAAGTAAGGCGATTGGAAATTTTACTTTCCAGATGAGCATTGGTGCAGGAGGAAGAGGAGGGTCGAATAGGGAGATGGTGGAGGTGATAGTAGGCGGGGCGCAAGGTGGAGCTCGGGAGCGTGAATGGTGGCGGGGGGCGGGGTGGGGCTGCATAAGATGTTGAGCATCCATATGAATTCAAGATTCCCGCTGTGCAACAGCAGTGAATTGTCATCTGCTGTGGTCATACGCAGCCTAACTGGGTTTGTATTTCTCACTGTAAACAGTGGGTGTGTAATATTCTCCTCGGCGTGTCAATTGCCGGTTCAGATTAGTATGATAACACAAGATAGCTGCTAGCACTTTAGTCTTAATTTAACATCGTTTCATAATGTTTCTTTTAGGACTTACGAGGATGTCACGTAGGATATTCACTCTTTCATACATATGTAGGGGGGTCTTTGCCTTTAATATTACACCGGGGGTGTTGTCGCAACTCTGGGTGCGGGATGGCGAGTCAGGGTGCAGCAACGTTGCGGCAAATTCTAGGTGGTGGCGGGGGTTATAGATTCGGAGGTAGTTATGGCTGCTGTGCGATGCAAATGGTCCGGTACGGAGTCATGAGCAGATGGGGGGGGGAGGGGCGGATTGCGCGTGTTCTAACCATCTTCATATCATGTTCTTTTGTCATTCCTTATTATATGTTAGACAGCTTAGTCAGAATGGGGTTCACTGTGCGCGTGTATCGGCAACTTGGGCGTGGCTTACTCCCGTTTGCAGTAACATTACCTTTTGATTTTTTAGATTATCACCATTTTCCTTTATCTTCATTCCGTTCACAACCAAAAAGACAAATTAAGGCAATAGAATTTCGCCAAGTTCATGCTAAACTACTAATGTTATTATATTGTTTTTTTTACAGTTTCGGG
>CAJDSM010135174.1:357-10387 GCA_903981925.1 Ostrea lurida | reverse complement strand
GTTTCCGGGCTCTAAAGTGTTGTCCTTTCTATCTAGAGTCATCACATGCGTATGGACTACCCATGGGACGAAAATGTTCCCATTGCTCACAGTACCGAATTTGCTATTAAAGAAAAGATACTTGCTTTTCTGCGTCAAAACTGCTCAATCAATGCAAAATTACCCCCACCCCGTATTGTTTGTGATCGACCCACCCCCACTATTTGCCGGTGCAAGGTGAGAAAGGTATCTGAACAAATATTAAAAATAGACCAACTCTATCTATGTAACGATTAACTGCATTCTTAGGCCGTTGCTACTCGATAACAACAGCCACATTCATCAGAGACATGCAAATCAAAGCGTTAATATTTCGCCGATACGATTGTGGGATATAGATAACCACTTTAGTAGAAGAGTTACAATTGGCCCACTTATAAGAAGTGAGAGATGAACTCATCATTTGAAAAAGATTCTTTGATTCACTCAATAGAAGTATGATAGCTATTTTAGTAGGTGGCGAGTCTAACAATTACATATACTAGGGACACTGAGGTCGCGCATAGGCGGCGGCTCGGTCGACGCCTTCTACGAGCGCGAAAGAAGCCATGGCTAAGTGGCATAAAACCTGAAAGAAAAACAAGGAAAATGATAAAGGATGTCTTTCGCGCGACCAAAAAAAGGCAGAAGTAACAAACATACGTACGACAATTATAATCGACGCGCCACGCCCCCAAGATCCCAGACGTCGGGCAAATAGATTCAGGTCAACTAAGGAGCCTTAATGTGGGGCGCAAGACGGTACAGGATATTGAGCCGATTTTTCTCTACCAATTTCTCCAATGAAAACATGTCGCTCCCAGGCGTGGTGCCATCGCTTCAGCAGTTAAGACAGAGTCGTCTGCGTATTACGAAAGGTGTGGTGAGAGCGCCGGTCAGGCAAAACGGAACCATGTAAAAAAACATTATCCATTGTAATCAGCAGAATGGGCGAAGACAGAGAGCCCACCTAAACCCACACCTCATTGTAGGGGTGGTCTTTAGGGTTTTAATTAAACTATGTTGGTTAGAGAGTAGGTGACCTATTTTGACGTTTACCAAGGGCGGTTTTAAACAAAAAGAGATCATTAAGCAAATATACACCACAATTATATTAAGTTTAATATTACTTTTCTGTTAATACGGTTATAGCAAAGTATGACCACTCACAAAGTTAGTGATGTATTTTCCGATCTCTATGAATTCCGTTTTACAAAATAAGTAAATAAAAACTCACCAATACACAATACGTAAGATCTATTTTGGAACTCCAAACACCTTAAGGCCTTATCCGAAACTCGGAGTTATCTTTGCGGCTTGAGATCCGGAGCGTGGGGCGCATTGCGAATTAAATTTTAAACTTCCGGGTACTTAGGTAGTCTGCCAAGAAGGCGAATCATTTAACAAACAGGGCAGACAACCCAGATAGGGTACTTGGCCGTATTGTACCGGGCAATCGCGCGTTACAGAATAGGAAAAATCAATTGATTAGGTCCAAAGAGAAGACGAATATCCCTGTTCCACATCTTGAGTATTTACGTAGTTTTTGTAAAGCTAAGAAGCTGTTAATCTACGAGGTAGAGATATAGATCAGAGCCAGCTTTGACATAAGAAGTACCCATTCCACGGTCTTTATCTGGGACCTTTTAAAGGCACAGCCAGCAACCAGCTTATAAAAAGTGTTGCTTGATTCAATATCAGTGCAGTGAAGGCAAAGGTTCTGTATGTCAGACCGACGCGTTTATGGATTCTAGGAAGTTAGCTGTTTGCCGGCGTGAATAGCTTCCCCCAATGCGACCCGGGGGGGGTGGGGGTCGTCCCGAGCCGCAGGCTATGGACTTTTGGGAGTACACAGCGAGTCAAGGGTGCCGCTGAGATTTTCAAAGACAAAACACACCCAGTTCATATATTAAATTTTGGAAAACATCGTGGGCGTGATTATCTCGCTAAATTTCTGTCACTCATAGTTAGTGTCCGATGAATCCGTGCAAAACTTTTCTTGAAAAAGTAGGTAGCTGATGTACATTATTGACAGCCCCCCGTAGGATATTGAAGCAACCGGGCTTATAGTATCAGACGGCGCCCGCAGCCAGAGCAGAAAAAGGTCGCCACCGTAGCTCAATTGCGGAGGCTGTTACGACACAATTATTAAGGAGCGGGGATGCAACGAAGGAAAGAGTATGAACCGTGAGACTGAAATCCGAATTTGTCATGGGAATTGACCTGGTCTCCAACCTTCCTTCTATGACTCCATGAATAATACCCACGGTACTAGGCGAGTGTATAGATGGGTAGGCTACTCCTGTAACGATACTTAATGTGTCAACCAAGTAGTATAATTTTCATGTTTAATCAGAAATATTCTTAAAAATTACCAGTCCTGAAACTCAGATGCGGAACACATGTTATGGACTTTTCCAGCATCGACATCTATTTTTGTTGATAATATTGCATTAGTATTAATGTAATTCTTCTTTTGAAATGAGGGATACGGTGAAGCCTGAAAAGTGTAGCAACATCAGCGTACCTCAATGGGAGGTGAGAGATAATTGTGAGGAAAGAGCAAGGGTCAGAGCAAGAGCCAGACTGGATAAAAAAATATATTTGAGAGCAAGTAAGGTGGGTCCGTTCAAACTTATATCCCTAAGTTTAAGTTGACCCTCTCCCGCCTCCCGCACGGCACAGCAAAGTAAAGCGTGACGTGACGTGGTCACATCCCTGGAAGCGCTATCGGGACAACATAATTTTATTTTAATCGGGAAATAGGTGTATTTGTTTTAAAAAAAATAAAAATAAAGTGACAAGGTTTTTTTCTTTCCACTCAGATAAGTTTAACTCTGGGTCTTCGATTTTAAATACAAGACCGGGAACGTGGCCAATGTGGCAGTGGAGGTCAGTTTCTTTGGAGAGAGTTTATCCGACGTGATTTAATTTTGGTAATTTAAATGATTTTGTTTAGAAAATTCAAGAGAGGTGTTATCGTTGTATTTGTTACTGGTAGTGATGGGATGACGATTAGGCCCTGTAATAAAAATAATGAGAGCATGTTCTCATTTAATTAAGCAAATATTGCAATTCATCACGAACCTTAACTCTGATGTTAAAAAGACTAAAGAGACTGGAGCAGATCAGAGTAAAAGTAATTCGTATTTGTGATAAATTAGAGAACGAGTTTGAATGTATTGATTGATGAATCTCTAGTAAAAGATATTCATGTTGTGATTGATGGAAAGGGACGGTATGTTAAGATTCAAATGTGTAGGTTGATTCGAGATATTTGGTAGAAAAATTCAGGTTTGGGTGTATTGATTCGCAAGAATTGAAGAGAGTTGGATAAAATGAGCATAGTGTGGAGTTGAATGACGGAGTGAGTAGATATTAGTCAAAGAGAATTCGGAAAAGCTGTGTATTGATTCGAGTTATCGTAAAAATTCGAATTGTGGCTATTGCGATCGAAGTAGTAAAAGATATCATGTGTTTCAGGTTGTAATCGGGGATTGTAATAAAGATCTCAAATATGTGTATTACTTATCGGTAATGTAAAATATTCAACAGTATTGTGATTGATTGTCGCAGTATCTGAAAAGATTCAGTTTGTATTATGATGGATTCTTTGATTGTAAAGATCAAAGTGGGTAAAGAGGTGTACTTTATATCGTTTGTAAAGAAAATTCAAGTGTTGGGTATAATTGATTCAATTCGCCAGATTCGTATTGGCATAATTTAGTATCATACAATGTTGCGTAAGTCGTAGTATGATCTGTGTTCCACTCATTTGTCTATATCATCGCTACAATTGCACTATAACCATATAAATTGTAGCCTAATGAGCTGACCTAGACATTACAGTGACATTAATGATCCTGTTTTACATTTGAACACACTGACCTCCACTAAGATGATGGATACTTATTACCAGTAATATATAGCAAGCTACCATGTATATTTCAATCATTTTTCAGTTTTTGTAGGAGGGTTTTTTCTTCTTAATTCTTATTTTAGCGGTTGCTGTTAATCAATGCGCATCACAGTCAGTAAAGCTCTGAAGGCGTGTACATAGCTCATTCACAATCTCAGGAGTCTGACAACATGTTGTAAGGTTCCACTGTATTTTTGGGCGGGAATTGAAGAACGACGAAGAGAAATTATTTTGATTTGAATCACGCTATATAAACTTGTGTGTTATATCGCACACGGGAGTTTCGGCTGATTACTGTTGCTGGCATTCTCTGCGGACACCGCCCCTGTAAGCTTGACTTTGCGTTATAGGGTTCAAACGTGCGAGTTAATATAGAATTATGTACATAACGTATGGCATATTATCCGTTAATAATAATACTGTATTGGAATCAGAATCCCGTTTAAGATAGTATAATTATGAGTTTAGGAGAAAATATTTAAATCAATCTCCCGCCTCAGTCCTTAAACTACACAATCTCCTCCTCTCATCTTCTCAGCCCTACCTGCTCCTCTCCTCTCCTCTCTCTGCGTCTCCTCCTCTCTCTGCAAGGCAAATCTTTCTTCACTCGTGACTTCTCTCGCGTACCTCGTCAGGTAGATCACTTCGGTAACGGGGTCGGCGTGGCGGCTCATCTCCGGGCGGATGGAAGGTGCTTCTTTCTTCATGCTCGTCTCTTCTCTGGCCTACCTTATCTCTCTCTCTAACTTCCTTCTCTCTCCTCCAAGTGTCACCTTCTCCTTCTCTCTCTCTCTCACTCTTTCTTCTAATTCTCCGCTCCCTATGCTCTCCCATACTCTCCTCTCTCTCCTCTTCTCTCTACAATCTCTCTCTCATCTACTTCTCCTCTAGAATTAGTTTGTATTGACAGACAGTATAAAATTGACAGTATACGGATAAGTTTATGTTGTAAATTGATAATATACTCTACATTAGGACTAGACGGAAATTTGGGCCTCTGTGTCCCACGTATAGCACATTGGCACGGAGTTGTATCAGATCGAGTTTTGTTCTGTCTGCATACAGCTGCAATCTCACCGGATCATTAAATGTAATGCTTAATTTTCATATGTTAATCATGGCCATTTTATATGTTTTACGTATAGGGCCGCCCGAGCGAGTATTTCAAGTGAGGTGAAGGTCGGTTGGAACATTGTGAGATCTACAGGCACGACCGGATGGACGTGTGCTACGTCGAGTTCTGATTCATAGTGTACTTATCGGATTGAAAATTTAGTCTTTGCGTAATACTACTGTTCCATTTCAACAAATCTACACAAGTGCGTACGGATAGGGGACATCGGGAAGATAAGTGGCTTGAATGGGTGTATTGAATTTGTTCCATGAGTTTCTTGCAATTTATGGGTTGTTTCTTTTTCTTGTTCTGTGTATTTAGGGTAAGGAGGCCGACGAGAAAAAGTAAGAGCGACTTAGTAGTGGTCTACGGGGGGGCGGCGAGATAGACGATGGTCTCTCATTTGGGGACAAACTGTTAAAAAAGAAGTCGATAGAAAACACGACGGATAATGAAGGAATAATAAGCAATCAAAATAACACTGAGCAGTTTTCTCAGCTAGGCGGCTCTTTAATGGTACTTACCCATATCAAAATTTACAGACCGTGAAATTTAATTTGGTGGGTCGCCTCAGGTATCTTCCTTAAAATCCTAGGGCTGGTGCCATTGTATCACGACTATTTTTGTCAAATTCAGCGCCAAGGCCTTGATTGTCTATCGACATGCAACCGCGGGCCACATTTGTTCTTTATCTTACCCATGTCCCGACATTGTAAAAAGCTGAAAAATTAACGGAAATTGACCTCGTGAGACACAGAGTCAAACATGAACAACCAGAATTTGCTTCAACACTCTTACAAGCTTTTTTTGTTATGTTATATTTTCTTTCATATATATTTTTTGTTTGGGACAAGTAAATCTGTTTTGTCCTATCAGGTTATTAAGGAAAGTTCGAGTGATATACTTGCCGTACGGAGTACTTAAGCCAGTGTAATATAAGACCGGTTATATAAGTTAATGTCTTTTTTATGCGACAGATGTTACTGAATTCCTGTTTACCTCTTTCACTGACCTTTGTTCGTCTAGATATTCTGTCTATGCAGGAAAAATCATCGATCAATCTTTTTTCGTATATGCCGTTAAATACCTTCGATCCTGCATTAGCCTTTCTAACTATTCATGTCGGAACTCAGGACTGATTATTCTATAAGATTTCACCACATCAAGGTGTACATAGACAAATTTTACTGACCGCGCTTACGGTTTGATAGAGTTCGTCACATTTCGTGTCCACCAACGAATGTCAGAGGGTCTTCGCTAGAACATGTAGCATTAAGCCAAAGACGATATCCTGCAAGAGGATTTAACACATTAACCGATTTTCGCTGGATAATTTTTCTGGCCACGTTCTGTGGTTTCTGTTCTCTGTACTCCAATGACGCCACTAAGCACAAATACTGTAATGTTACAGGGGACCATCTTCAACTTCTGCCATGTTAGCGTAAATAGGCGCAGTCCATCGCGACATTATGCTGATCCTATGAACTTCATACCAAAAATTTCCACTGGCCCCCTATCCTCTCTCAATTCTCCACAAGATAACACAAGCTCAAAAATATTACCACAGATATATTCGGCTGAAACTTTCTATTACAGCTAGAATCATTCACAACTTTTTTGTTCCTAGAGGACTTATAATGAGAGCAGAGTGTCACTGACCGTATGGTCGATCCCCCCTCTACCTCTCTCCCTCTCTGACATCCCTGCTTCCACATCACCCCGGCAATCTGCATCCCGTCCCTCAGCGCTCCAAAGTGACTGTCATAGGTATACGAAGGGCACACTGGGCAAACCCCGTGCTGTCATACCTTAGAATGACCCTCATACGTATGAATCAGGAACAAGATCCAGAACGTGTTTATAAAAATGGATCCGTTTCGCCACTTGTTTCCGATTAAAAACACCACGAGACAATTTCGTGAACTAACGGTAAATCACAGCCCGCTTCAATAAGCATACTCAACAAATATTAACCACGCACATAGAGCGAGGAGCGATAGTCTTTCCCAGGAGATACATAATCTCCTCTTCCCAAGACTTGAACCTCGAGACCCCGTTTCTTCCGTTTTAGATAACCCTGTCCACGAGAAAAAAAGGCAGACACTTTAACGTTCCTCCATCTTCACTTCTGCCCTTTTAACTACCCTTCTGGTCACAGAACTCAGGTAGCTTCTGGCTCTTTTCTTAGGTCAGCTGTCGACGAGCTCACGAACACAACGTCTAGTCACATGCTGCGAGCCAAAGTCTCATCCCGCCTATACTGGAGTCTGACGTCCTCAACTAACTACATGGTCTCTCATTCTTTACTACACTGAGAAACACGATCGATTTTCAAGAATGGAAATTGAGCAAAATTCCTTGTTAAACTGTAATAACTCAATACAAGATGGTTCCTAATAAAAAAACGGCCAGGGCAATCGGCATATCTCACTTTATTCACCTCATCATAGTTATAACCACACGAAGGACAGATCTGGTAAGATCTGCCATATTCAAGCACTCTGCTAGCTCGCCCACCATTTCTGACTCGCCTACAGTATCACTTCAGAATCGTGAGACAGAGAATTATCAAGTACTTCCATCATCACCGACTTCTTGCTTTCTGTTAGCTGTGAATCCTTCTATTAGACACCGATTCCTGGCTGCTTCTTATGAAGTTTCTTTAATGTCAGTTTTTTCACTGACTTCATGTTTGTCGGTATTTGATGAATATTCTCAACCAGAGAGCTGTTCAAAGCGCGTCCTTGTTTTAAAGCAATACTCCATGGCGACAACTTTCAACAGTACGTTAGAACTGTCAAGTTATTTCACAACGTATACACAATAAATTTAAATGAGCAAAAAAATCACTCTTGTTTCTGTCGACCTGGACAAGGCCATTTATTTTGGAACAAATGCTTGCACATTCCCAACAGACAAAACGTACTCTTTCCAAAATATAAGTGACACGAGTCTAGCAGAAAATTTCCGTTCAATCCGTTTCAAGAATTGAGAACACAATTCGTCTAGTTGACAATTTTCAAATCCGAAGTTCAAAATTATAGAAATTTCATACAAGATTATCATAAGAGCCCAGTTCTTCATGTGCAGGTCACTAAGGAAAAACGACCATATAAATAGAGACACAAAATGAGTAAGAGACTATAAAGTGTCATCAAAATAAAACTAAGGGTTTTATTTACATCCATGCAAAACACATCAAATCCTACGTTCCCCTTGCAGACGCACCGAAGGTCTGTTCCATGGTAACCAATTGAGGCGGTTATGTTATGAGGTAAATGGTGTAATTTTGGCAGCCCCGTTTCCCACTTCTGGCACTCGCCTTCTTCTGCCAAAAATGGTATTTTTGCATTACAATCAGTATGTAATGATGCCTCTAGAAAAATGTCAATTCCAAGAATTACAACGATCTGACTCCATTATAAAGTATATTAAGTCTAGAATTGAGTACTGTAAGAAGTATAAAATTGTGAGCCCATTTTTCAAAGCTAATTGTGCGGCTAACTGATGTACTGATTGTTTACAGTTTATAATGTATCAGTGGTCCCTTGAGTGAACAAATTTTCAAAAGAATACAAGCGAGTGCATTGGAAAAATTTGAGTTCCCCTATAGGAGCAAATTCACTTACCCTGGATTCATGATGATGAGAGAAAATGGTTATCTGCAGAGACCTGAGGATGTTTGCATTATGATAATCATAGCCGCGTAGCATAATTTCCCATTAATTTTTCACTGCATGTGCAGAGAGGATGGTAAGATTTGTAAGTAATTACCTGTCCCACCTCACTTTCACTTTACGCAAGCTGAGAGGTGTCTCCGAGTTAATGATCCTTCCAGATAAGAGTCCCATCCTTACTTCCTCCCTCGGTCTCCCAGAATACCATCGGTAGTCGCTAGAGGTCCCAAAGCGCCACGGTATCCGACTCGGAAGAGAATAACTCCCAGATACATATACATGCATTTTGGATGCAACTTCATAAGCAACGTAACAGCCAAGGAATCTAAGGACTCGAGAATACAGGATCAGATCTACTAATAAGGAGCAAGGCAAAAGCGACAGATGAGCTCAATCAGAGACCTGAGAGAAGCCACCTCATTGCCTTGCTACTTGAGTCCAGCTATCCTTATTTTAGGAACAAGTGACAGAAAGATCACCAAATATGCCTGAAAAGAGGAAGAGTATTTTATTAAAAAGGATTATGAATGCAATAAATCAAGTGGATATGTTATCGTAGGACAGACTTGGTAGATCAACCGATTCACCAAACTATGCGTTCCATCCCTACAAAAAAATCTTAGAAAGGACAAATTAGTGAGAAAAGTGTAGACTAGAGTACTCAGAGTGTATTTAGAAACTGTATATAAGAGCACGCTTTAACGCCAAGACTCACACTTGAATTCAAAAGAGAGCGAGAGTGGAGGCGTACAGACGAAGGATTCGAACAACACAGTCATAGACCGCAGAAACATACGTGTTAAATTAACATTAAGATTTTCCACGTAAACGCTTAGAAATCCATCCCAAAGATTATCAATTCATTTAGAATTGAAGTACCTGAAGGTTTCCAACAGGTCCCGATTGAGAAGGCCGACACCAAAACCCCTCGTGGTTATCTTTGGAGATACACCAGCTACAAAAAAGAACACACTAGTCACTAGCTCATTGCACATCGCTGGCGAGATAATACAATGTAACGTTTTATGAGAAAACGACATTTGATTACAGCAGTGTCCAATATTACAGAATCTGTACAAACATATTGTGCTCCTGGCTTTTTTCATAATTCGTGATCTATGATTTCTTTTTATCCACACAGTTTTACAGTTCACAACGTTTGATAATGCCAACTTATCTAATATCTGTGTATACGATATTTTACCATATGGTGCGTAGACATTTAATAAGGTCTGAGCCGAGCTCATTAATATCACATTGAATTTTCCCTCTTTTGCTAGTAGAAGACTGCTACGAAAGCGA
>CAJDSM010135126.1:0-11578 GCA_903981925.1 Ostrea lurida | reverse complement strand
GGCAGATGGTCCTGCCGGAAGTCGATTCGATTTTTGTTGTCCAGCAGACAATTTGGGTGACTTTGGTGTACTTCAGAAAAGTTTATGAAGCCCACAATGAAGCGACTAAAAGTCACAGCATCGCCAAGTAAATACCAGCCGACAACCTACCGCAAGCAAATTACCAAAAAAAAAAACCCCATCAAGAAGTCATATCACTCAACCACACAGTGTAAGCTTTAGAGTCTGTCAAAGAAGTATCCAAATGGGACGTAAACCAAAAAATCATTGTGTATATTGACTTTACGTCCCGGTGAGAATTTTTCACTGAGACGTAACCAATAATGTTGTATGGTGAAAAAGCCATAAAAACAACGTATACAATTAGTAACATGACTTCACAATAAGGTGTTAGTTTCAGCTATATAAGTGAAAACTATTTTGTTATTTTTCACTAGTGAAGTACCATTTTATACCTAGCTTTCTGCCTCCAGAGCCGTATTTCCAGTGAGGGAACACCCGCCCGTTTCCTAAGTCATATCCAAAAGACCCAGTGATTCGTCGCTATGAAATACGAGCATTTGGCAAAAACAATCGCTAATACGATCTTGGGTTGGCGTTCCTGTCACAAGTGAGCTTGGAGCTCACGACCTCTGGCTAAGAACAGATTGCTTTACTAGTAGTGACCCACTTCGATGATGTGTTATTATATATATTTCAAATTTAAAAATTAGTGCTCAGGAAGAAGCAAAGTAATGAATTCCAGGGACACTATTCAAGTCCGGTGACATTTAAAACAACGAAGTTCTTCCCCAGAAAGTCAGCAGTTCGGCGTAAGAAATTTCGCCGATACCTTGATCAATGTTTGCCAAAAGGGAAATTAATCAATGTCAAACCAAAACTAGACCTTAATAATAGGGCAATGAAAGGCGATAGATTTGACCCAATGGCAAAATTTTTAATTTAACAACTAGAATCGTTAGAACGACCATAGAATACTTAAAGCGTGGACTTGGTGTTGAAACCTTCTGCACATCATCGTTGAATTGTCAAGTAATCTGCCTCGATTCAAAAACTGATCATAACGCCAGAACAAGCTCTTGCATATCGAATAAGGAGAAAGTGATAAATCATCACTGATCTATTGTCAATATTTAAGGATTGAGTTGTTAGTTGGCGTTAATGTCATTCATGTTGCAGTAAGAATATCTAAAGACCATCGCTAGAGAATTCTTTTGTCTCACGTAGAAACTAATTGAAATACAAATTCATGCTCGTAGAATATAAAATAGGTCAGTCCAACAAAAGGCTAGCAATTTGTCATGCCCATATATTGGACATGCATTCAACGGAAAGACCAAATACACACGATGTCACAATTGATTTACATTTACATGATACTCTATGTCAACAGGAAAATTTGGTCCACAATTATATCGCAGAGAAACGTTTAATACTTTGTTGCTTGAATTTATTGAATAACCACGCATCTAGATAAAGTACTTAGATTTATCCAACACCAGAATACAGAATGAATGTATACCATTAGTTATGGATGTTGCCCATCACCAACCTCGGGGTATGGATAATCAATCCTACCGAATCATGGCAATCATTTCTATCAACAGCGGAATAGAATGCCATCAAGACATTAGCAATATTTCTTATGAAAAATTCTAAAGTCAATGTACTGATCGTATCCTATATATTGCAAGTTCAAATCTCCTAAAATTGCAACTATCTTTTTTAATTACAAACAAATTATACAATGCCAAATGATTGTACATTATCCATATCCATGTTCTTCTCACTATGGTTTTGCAGACATGCAAAACGTGGGGAAGTTGTGATTAGTTGAACTTAAAGATCCTAAATCAGAGAACTTCACGTTCAATTAGTGAAATTCTGTCGTAGATCAGTGCCAGAAACGAGTGAAGCTAAATACTGAAAGGGAAGATTGACACGCCAGTAAGACGAGATCTTTCATTAAATCACGGATGCGCTCGATCGACATGAAATGAATGATTAGATGAATAATTTAAGATATATCCTGAATCTTTGGAGTGTTAACTTCAGCGGTCATGCTCTTCCTGAGGTCAAACATTGGCCGAGTGTTTGACGTCTGATAGAATATGTAAATCATTTGTATACATAGGCAGACATATGTGTCCGTTGTAAAATTAAGAGAATTATGCACGTATCGCCTTTTCATTGCATTATCCGTGCAGCCTCCTAATTAGCATGGCAACAGACGCATTGGAACAACAATTTTGATGAAGCTCAGAAAATTCGCAGATTACAGCACATTTGTCGAAAACCAATCGCAGCATTGCTTACACCTAAGATAAATTGACGTATCTTAATCGATCAGACATAATTTATGATTGAATCCTCTATATAATAATGTTAGTCTGGCAGGTGACGCTTAGTTAGAAGTGGACATGGAAAGGCATTGGATGAAGTACGAACCTGAGGGCAGACAAACAAATTCATACTGCAATTACACGAACCAAGGTCCTGTAACAGAAAAAAACACGGGCCACGACAATTCATCTTTAAAACAGTAATGGTGAGTGGTGGATGAGTTTTGCACCCATCAGGCTATTTCATTTATACTATGCATTCGAACATACAAGTCCAAATTGTTGGCGATGATATCGAGGACAAAAGGCTTTTTCACGTTTTCGTCAGGCGAATAATGTATAGAACTATAATTTATGATTTGTTGGACGTTCTACTAAAATATCACACTTGGTACAACGTTTCTGAATGTATAGCTAGTAGGTGCCATGCTTAACAATATGATGTAGCAATTTCGTTACACATTACGTGGAACATTCGACGACATCGGCATTTAGGACACAGAGTAATTTTCTGTGGAAACGAGGGGTTATCAGATTCGGATTCTTGTTCCACAGACATTAAGGCCACAATACAGCTGAATTGGTCTTTCAAATAGTCGTATTGGGTATCTCCAATTTGTATCCCTGAGGTACGAGATATTTGTGGATTTGCGACACAATATGTAGCCCTAAGCACTCGTGGTTCAGTACTCTATCCATGTCTCCAAGTATTGGCATAGTTAACCGCGTGACTACAAACTGGTGGTTCCCGGAAGTGGTTTTGTCCCTCGCCGATAGAGATTCATGTAGTTGATCTCTTTTCTACTCACTAACGCATAAGGAACGAAAGAGTCAAGGGAAAGTACTCAGTTGGGAGCACTTTCTTTATGAAGGAGGGGAGACATATTTGTTTTTTAGTAAAAAACAAATATATTCCTCTATAGAAGTTCACGAACATTGATCACTGTCTTGTATCCTTACCTTCTGTATAGATTAATACTTGGTTTACAAAACTTAGTTACTGTATAGATGCGGTTTCTTTGAATCTAAATTAAGCTACTTACCAAACAAGTTGTTGCAGGGATCAACCAGTACATCTTAAAGCTCAGCATTTCGCAAAATTCTATGGTCTTTATAACGCATTAGTTTCTTTAATACAACCTGCCATTGGGCGTATCCAGGTGTCTAACATGTGTTCAAAGCGTCTGTCAAAATAAGCCGTATTTTTATCCATCCATTTTGACTACGGTGTTATCGTTTATCTGATCAAAGCAAATGGGCTACAGCGTGGTGTTGACCACGAACGTGTAATCGGCAATGCTTATCCTCCTAGACACCTTGATCCACCTCTTGGTGGTGAGGGGTCTATGTTTGCCAAGTCTTTTTTGTATCTGTTGGGAACTTACGGAGATTTGATCACTGTTCGTTATCTTCGCCCTTTTCATGCGATAATTTCAAATTTTGTATTCATTCAATAATCTTGATTTCTATTTTAAAGTATTGTTTTCTTTAAATGCGAAAGAGTTGATAAGATCTCGATTCACATTTGATAGACTTTTATGTATATTCAATAATCTTGATTTACATTCATAAAGTTGATGTATATTACTACACGCGAAAAATTCGATGGCGAGATATCAAATAATCTGGATTTATAGGCCGATAAATTGTATTTGATATGAATTAATTTATGTTCAATAAAGATTTTGCATATTGATAAAAGAATACATGTCACAAGATTATCATATATAAGTGAAGATTTATATTTTTCATATATACTAAAATTATTTTACATAAATCAAGATTGTTTTCATTAAATCAATGTTATCGAATTAATCAAGCTATATCGACAATATACATGTATAAATTTAAAAAACCCAGATATATACGTTTCTGCCCAAAAAATCATGTGCACAATTTCTTAAAATCGTAGTTGGCCAACTTGTTCAAAACGTCTCCCTTCGGATAAAATTAACATAGAACTTTACCTGCGCCTTGTCAACACTGAAATCCCCAGCTTTGTTAATTCCGTGAATTGAGTGAGGAAACACAAATTCATCAAATTGTTTTCGCATGTTTCTGTTAGAAAGACAATAATCTCAAAGCTTCATGATACAACATTGATACCCGTTATTGATGTGCATAATGTACAGACTGACGGTTAGTTTCACTGCCGATTAAATATTGAAGAATCATCCCCAGAGGTGGGCATCAACTGTTGACCTGGGGTGCTGTCCGTTTTATGGTCTCCTAGATATTCGCAACCTCTCATCAAACGCAATCAATCAGGAAACACTTTCAATAGATCAACATTATATAAGGTTCCGATACTATATCACACCCGTAATAAAACAATCACACTTATTAAAAAAAAGACAATCACACCTGTATAAATTAACAGACTTTCTATGCTCGGTTGATTTTGGCGAGCCATAATGATTTGGATAAAGCAGCACATCAGGGTGAAGCTACGTGTGACCCCCGCCCCGCCACTCCTGGATCATATGTTCTGGGACGAAATGATCAAAGAGTGGCGGGGCGGGGAACCAGACTAGGTTGAAGCTAGCAGCCACTAAACCAGCGCAATACGACATCTTTAGTCCGCTAAATCAAACTATGAGGATTAGAAAAGCTCATATGATAAAGTCAACCTAACTTTTAGCTGTAACAGACCAAGGGTTGCTTAAATGAACTGTACACGTTAGCCTTCTTAAATACACAGGTATTTTACTAAACCTTAAGAAAATAGCCTTCCAAACCAAAAGCTATTTTATAAACCTACAAATCTACAGGCAACTTCATCAAACTACAAGTTCCCTTAGATTTACAACCTGCCTACTTGACCAACCTTGACATGCGGCTATTACAACCATTTTTTCTCCGAAAACAAAATAAAGAAGATCGGATGAACTAAGAACGACCACAATATTTCGGTTAAAATTGCTAGTTTAATTATAGTTACTTGAAGAGAACATATTACAAAACAATTTAATTTCGTTGATCATTTTTAATTCATAAATTTCAGTTGAGCAATAATAACACAGAATATTTAGGTCTTTGAGGTGTTTAAAAACCAATTTCTGCATTCAAATTTCCTCTGGCCAATCAATTTCTTCTAGTCCTTCAAAATTTCCAGCGTTGCCAATTCGACAAATTATTTAAAGAGCCAATGCTATTTGTCTCAGTCTCATCCCCGTCTCTAGCGCCAGCGTGCCAAATATCCACCGGTAGGTGCTCGGCGGTCTTCAGTTTGTTGCGAGGTTCTCAGAAGGAGTAGCAAAATTCCAACAACTCCACCAGAGCAGCAGACTGGCGCCCAGGAAAATTCCCATGAGTCCTCCAATATTACTACAGCAACACAAAAACAGCAATACATAGCAGCAACACAAAAGCAATACATCGCAGCGACACTTCACAACAACACATACAACGGTTATGTACATCAACACAAAAGATAGAAACAACAGATGACGAGTATTCAATATTTGTAACTTGGTGGCAATTGATTTTACAAGAACTTTAACTTTGGATATGATTTTTGTTGTTGTGAGAGATGCAGGGGAGGGGGGAGGGGGAGAAGAGAGAGGGATGAGGCAAAATGGACCTTCTAATTGTCACTGTCCCCGTTATTGAAATTGCATCTCATTTCTTATTTCATTGCATCATTTACCGATCAAGACTATGGTTCACGGCGGTGTGACCGTCAACAGGGGACGCTTACTCCTCTTAGGCACTGATCCCACCTCTGTGTGTCCAGGGGTCGTGCTAGCCATTTGTATTCTATTGGGGTAATACGAGAATTGATCACTGTTCGTTATCTTTGCCTTTACATCGTCCTAAAGTTTCATTGAGCGAGCGTTCGCTGCTGCTTGAGTACGTCGGTTACGGTACAGGTGATAATACCGATTCCAGGAAAGCAGTTTTACAGGGTGTGCTAAGGAGCGATTATGTACATACCTTTAACGATTACCAAGAAGATGCGGTTTGAATTAACAATGTTACCGATCCATTAAGATTAAAAGCAATGCCACGTCGTTGGCAAAGTCCTGCTACAGCAGGGAGTAGGAATGATGCAATATCCATCGATAGTGTTTGTACACACGAATTTAATTCTACAGGTCCGTAATCAATCAAAGTTAATGAAAGAGAGGAAACTTATAATCTGCCACAGCAAGAGAAACGATTACATCTAAACTGGGTATTTTCAAACAGCTTTCTCTTACTGAGCATCTCAAAAATATTGAACTCTGGCACTTCCGTTACAGCGGTCCTATCAGGGAATCGTAATAAAGTCAACTCGATGAAATTGTCTTCTGAAATATGAAGAAAAACGATTTGATGCATTTCTGAAACGAGGGAAAAAAAGCATAAGAGCACCGAAAGTTATTACAGTCATGGCGAAGGGGACACTTTTAAGGAGATAGGAAACCGGTTAATTTGCAGAGGTTTGGAGTTTTCTACCATTTTAAGATATCAAAGTAATGATGTACTGAAGCTGGCTTTACACTACAGAGGGATGTTTTCAAGATGAGGTTATTATTTTATCTCTATTATTACTGTATCTATTATAACGCATTTTTGCAGGAAAATGTTTATCACCAAAGTATTATAACAGTGACACAACAAAACAAATTAAAGATACTTTATTTAAAGGTAATCTTCATAGTAACAAGAGGGAAATCATGTAATTAACATTGAAACTCTTTTAAAAGATGTCTCAAAACATGTGTTATCCTTGAACAGATTTTGTAAACAGTTTAAAAGACAATACAATTCCCAAAACACGCAGTTAGCCTGATCGTAAATAACTTGTAAGTTATTCACATTAATCTGAAACGCTAAATAACGGCCTAATAATACTAATAGCCTAATTAATGTTATTGATGCCTTTGATATAACTCTTCGTATTCTGCGGCAAGATAACAACTCAACTGTATGACAAACAGGGCGATTTAGCATTTCCATTCGTCAACTCTCCCATGACGAATGTAGCAACATTCAATCAATCACCTACACTATGGTGTTTATGTCTCTCAACATATAATTTGATACGAAAAGACTTGTTTATCGAGGCAGACTACTGTGCATGTTTCTAGCAATTATAAGCCATTCTTAAACACTGCTTTTTGTCTACGGATTACTTCATTTACCTAGAGAGACAATGACACATCAAGGCAGATGTTCAGTGTCGACAGGGGATGCTTACTTCTCTTAGGCACCTTAATCCCACTGGTACTTTATTCCAGGGGTCCGTGTCCCCACTTTTGTTTTGTATTCTGAATTTACGATGAATCGCACACTGTTCGTTTGTCTTCGCCTTTTTAGGCTGAATTCTAAATATTATAGCATATCACAACAAAAAGGCGAAGACTCCAAAGTGTCCTTTTACCAACAGTAATACAAAGTTTATATTTCAACGTAGTTGAAGAGTTTCAGACATTTTCCCTTCCATATCTGTTAACATTCTTACAGAAATAGAATTGCATGTACTTTTAATATCGGTGTTGTTCCTTGACATTTACAAATGAGACAAAAACGATGTTAGCACTTTTGATACTTATACGAGATCACTTTGATTTTGTCTTCAGTTATGCGCATGACGACGTGTGCAAAAACCTCAACTTGTGATTAGATCTATGCGTAAGCAATCGAACTATTTAAAATGTTGTTGTTTGTTTTATTAGCATAAATGAAAATATTTATGATTCGCTGAAATTATTGAATATCAGAAAAACTAATTTGTGTATTGTGGAGGTTCTTCTTGGATACTGTTCGTGTTTTTGTTTATTTTGTAAATTCAAAGTGATCACGATGACAAGAGCCTATGGCAAAGCAGGACGAAAAAGTGTAAAATATCTTAATTTAGCAATGATTATGATTGATTGATTATGATTGTTTGCCTTGTTTATTAATCTAATTTATTTCCCACTTTTCCCCCCTTGTTCTTACTTTGTGTAAATGTCGGACAGAAAAACTCCCCCAGTAAAGAAGTAGTTGTTCATAAATTCCGACATGAATCGAGCGTATGATATGGACGTTTTGTATTCGTACATGTTGCATGGTCTTTTACATTTGCAGTTGCTTGAAAAATCACTTGCCGATGCATTTCCTGAAATGACGATACATGATACATTTATAATAAAGGATATTTAATGTTTTGCTGTTGGATATGGAATTCGTTTTAATACGAATGAGATAGGATTTTTACATTTTCACGAGTGCGAAGCACGAGTAAAAATATTTACAATTCTGTCTCATAAATCAAACAACATGCAAAATAACATTGAGTTTTCTGCTTATTACATTTTTTTTAAGTTTTAGAACATGATGATCACAAATATCAAAGGTCTTTTAAAAAGCTATACAAAACAACGTAACAATCAGTAACAAGACGTCACAATTAGGTGTTATTTTCACTATATATAGTGAAATAACATTTTGTTATTTTTACTAGTTAAAATATCATTTTTATTCTATGGATAAAATACAGTATTTCACTGTTGAAAATGTAATAAATATGGCTCTTCAGTGGAATTTCAAATAACAACAATGTCATAGGAAGACAATGTTAATTTTTTTGCACAATAAATGTATTATTACATATATAATTGTCACAACTGCCGACAGTTTGTTTGCAATACTGGGATGATGTGAGATCACCTTGATGTAGTTCTACAGCACAAAAATTAAGCGACATGAAATTATCTACAAGTGGTAACAACTTACTATAAAATGCGAAACAATCTTCTAATTCCATGTAGTCGCACAGCCGCTCTTGTCCTGGCAAAAATCAAATTAATTAAGCACCAATTAAAAAATATCTATTATCTTACCCAAGCAAACATGTAAACAAAATCAAAATTGAAAGGTAGCTCGATCTGAAATTACCAGGATAGAGGAAGTGACGACAGTCCCTGCAGTGTTGGTCAGCACTAACCAGATAATCTACCATACATTCCATTCGGCAAGCCTTTTCGCTGTAGGATGCGTATCGATGTAGAGGGTTCCCCACTTTTTCAATGTTTAAACAGTTGCCATAGGGCTCATCTAGGAATTTTTTCTGAAGGAAGTAATGATAATGATAACTTAGTGGTAATTTAAGTCTTCCAGGGAAGACATGTGTCGCCTGCCTACTTCTAATTTCATTTGAAAAATTAGTTTATCATTTATAGTATCATCATGGCAAAAATGTATATAATTATGATTTTTTGTCAGAATTCCAGTTCTGTCAAGTTTACCAGATATGACATGCATATTCTTAACATGATAATTAGATGAAAGATGAGATCATTGTTTATGACGATGCCATTGTGCAGATTCCTGTATGAACATCAAGACATATTTTAAATTTCAAGGTTTCTTCAGTCATTACTTTATGACAAATTGTGTCCTGTCAAAAATATTACAGTTGGGTCAAACAGGAAGTTGGCATGTGGCAGATTGGAAACTACGTTACCACGATACATGTTCCTCCAGTAGTGAATGCTCTTTGGCAAAATATTCAGGAAGCTGGCCTGTGCTGTTCGTGAGAAAATGTGACAGAATTTACACCAGTGTTGAAAAATATTCTAAGTTGCGTCAAACAGGAAGTGAATATGCGGCAGATTGGAAACTGTGTTCACACGATACAGTTGTCCATACTGATCTACCTGTGCCAAATATCAGGAAGCCTGGCCTGTGTGGTTCCTGAGAAAAAATTGTGACAGAAATTTGTCCACGTTAAAAAATATTCTATTAGTCGCGTCAAAACAGGAAGTGGACATGCGGCGATTGGAAACCGCGTTACACGATACAGTTTCCATACTGATGCTCTGTGCCATAATTCAGGAAGCTGGCCTGTTGGTTCCTGGAAAAAAATGTGAGCATGAAAATTTTGTGACACGCGACGCCGCCTGACGCAGACACTAAAGTGATCTCTAATAAATGTCGCCTCCGCTACCATACGGCTAGGCAGCAGACACACTAATCATACACCTTTCACCTCTTCTGTTTTTATACTTCGCGCGAACATCCTTACAAACCACTTGAGATTACTCTCGTTGATCCCCCTACCTCTTCCCTATAAATCGCTTCACAAATTCATCACAAGATATCAGAAATTACTAGTACAGCAGAATCGGGTGTCTACACTGTTTCATACCTGTTACAGTAAACGGTGTTCAATTATATTATATTGTTTCCTTCTTCTTTGAGGGTCCGGGTTAGAATAAGGCCCTCAGCATCTCCTTGGTGTCGTAGAAGCGAATTGAATGGCGCGGTTCTTCGAATGAGACCTGCAAAACTGAGAACCCGTGTAACCAGCAGCTTGTGGCACGTCTAAAGGATCCCTCCAGGCTCAAAGGTCCCTTAGTCGCCGGGCACGTAGGTCTAAATTTTGCAGCCCTTCTAGCGGCAGTGGTGACGTCTCCATATGAAGTGAAATATTCCTCGGAGTGGGATCGTAAAACAATATGCAAATGCATCATCAGATTCCTTTTGTCACGAGAAACGGCTGTCACACTGTTCTACCCTTGTTAATTGAGGATGGTGTCTACACTGTTTCCTACTCTTGTTAGAGATACAGTGACCGCACTATTTCTTACCCTTTGTTACAGCCGACGTGTGAGCCACATCTATTTTTACCCTAGTTACAGAGACGGTGACACACTATTTCTTACCTCTTGTTTACGGAGACGGGTGACCACAGTACTATTTCTTACCTCTTGTTTAAAGAGTACGGTGCCCCATGATTTCTTCCCTTGTTCGTGCTGATGACAGCTTCAGCTGACAGCCCAGGAGCCAGCCAAAAATCCCACCTAAGAAGGAAGAGTAGCCTCCCCCGGCGTCATAGAGGACCACCTGCCATCTACAGTAAAAGTAATTGAGTCTCAATTCAAAAGTCTTAAAATCTGGTATTCTGTAAACACAATCTTAACATAAACAATATCTACCAGGTACGACATCTAATATATTAGATTGGATGCGGCTCTGATCTAATTTGTGATTGCTTGTAGGAGTGTCACATGGGGAAAAAGGGGAGTCGTTTCGAGAAAACTGATTTCTATTAATAATACGTTCTGAATATATTTTTTTTTGATAATAATGTGATATTATACAAAGTTATTTAGACTGTAAATAATGGCATTTCATTGTTATTCATTATTCAACGCATATCACATGAATTTCGTTTTGTATAGCAAACGTGTGCTACAGACAACATTACCTCACCCGAACATGGCATTGTGTAACACGAGAAGGCAATTCATTTATGAGGTTTC
>CAJDSM010135125.1:0-13846 GCA_903981925.1 Ostrea lurida | reverse complement strand
GGGAGACGTGAGGGAAGGATAAGGAAGGAGAGGATGGCCGGTCTGAAAATTGGAGACCGAGAGAGATAGAGGCCGAACATCAATGCGTGGGGAGAGGGCCCAACAGCCAGTCTGGGTGGGGTAGGAGGGCCCAGACAGTCATGAGGGGGTTAAAACCATAAGAAGAAAGAGAAAGAAAGAAGTAAAAGAGGGCCCAGGCAGTCAATTCGGGTGGGGAGAGCGGTCCAGACAGTCATTGGGTGTGGGAGAGGGGTCCAGGGACAAACTAAACCCATATCCTACAAACAGTCCCTTCTACTTATCAAATGTTGCACGTAACTCTAGTAACCATAACCATTGACAACCAAGGAGGTAAATAAAACAAAGATCAAATTCAAAATCATTTATTATGTATTCACCAAAATATCACATGTTGGGAACATCATGCGATTTCCATATAAATATATAAATAGGTAAAATATCATGTACAGAAAAAGTCGAAAATGCACATTATGTAAATCAAATCAGCACATACAATATGTAAATGTTTCATCAGAAACTTAAATCATAAATAGATCCAAACTTTATTGCCACTTCTCATGCATTTTACTCCAAAAATGATTATTTTCATTCATGTTCAAAATGACTTTAAAAAATAAAATCTAGCTGATTATATGTTCATAATTACATCGTTCTATTTATCTTAGTAAGAAAACAATACATTTGAAAATTAGCTAACTTGTTAACCTGGATGGAGTAAAACCTACTTTAAAAGTTAAGTTAAATTACCTTGTCCTTTTATTCAATACTGGATGGCAATTCATTTAAAATTTTGGGTTTGAAGCATTTCACATTTCAATAATAATTTCATTATACACAAACGTCATAAAGTACATATTTTGCCTGTCTGAAATTCAATAAGAAAATGACCATGTTTGTAGAAAATGTTTCAAAACTGTCCACAAAATAACAGATCTATATTCAAACTTTTGCCTAGACATTTACATACAGCAAATAAGGCAAATAATTGTGTATAAACTGTCTTGGAAGCAGAAATGTAGGCTTATATGCTGAACAATAAGAAATGAAGGCTAGAGAATTCTTGGTATTGCACTGGTGCATAATCACAAATACAACTGGTTATCAAAATGACAGCACTGCTTGTAAAATGAATCTTAGCATATGAATATAAAGACTCAAATGAATAATGACACACACCATTTTCATGCAAATATGTACAGTATATTTCTTTCCATGAGCAAGCAATGATTCTCTTGCACATCAAACACATACATGTATGTAAAATGATTTCTGCTCGATACATGCATAATATAAAGCAACTCATATTTCTGTGACCAGGTCATGTCTTTGTGGATTTCGATAGACTGGCCTCAAGGCACTAGCATCTACAGTGGAATGATTCAAGCTCCTGTGTGAAGGGATGCTGAATCCTGATCGTGGAGATGCTTGAAGATGAGGAGGATGATAAGGTCTCCTTGGAGATGAGTATGAGGGAGATTGCTGATTACCAAGCCGAGGGGTATGAAACTACAACATCATGCAAAGGCGTGTTAGCATGGGGACATTACAAGTATAGAAAGGATATCAGAGCCAGAAGAGTGCTTGCATAAACGTTTAGAGTTTCCTGAAATGAAAGCTATTAAAAATGATTATATTTGAATATAGTCAAAACAGATCCAATTCAAAAATGATTTCTACTATAATACAAGTTTTCCAATTTAAACATAAAAACTTTAAGTAAAATAATTTGTTTTTTGATTCTTTCACTACAAGTTTCGTTATATTTGTTTAAAGAATATATTTTCAAAAATAGTTATTACAAATTTCTTTGGTGCAAAAGTTTGTTACATGTATTTTCATTCCAATATGTTAGAAAAATTAAATAAATTAAAAAAAAAATAAATAAAATTGTTAATTTTACAAAAACAATCAATTCCTTGTATTAAAGTATTATTTGATCATGTCCACAAGATCACTGATTTTAGGCAAGTCTCCAGAGAAAAAAACATTGTTATATATGTTTTTAGTTTATAGCAAGGACTGTTAACCAAATGTAGACCACTCTGTTATATTATTAATAGAAAACGGTAGTTCTCTCAAATCAAGTTAATGAGAAATCGGAACACATTAAGCAGAGCCAGAAAGACATACACTCTATACAGTGACAGGAGAGGAACACTGCTCGGTGAATATCATACACATCTCCTGCAAACACACCCCATAATGTGACAATGGCACAGAAGCATCAGTATACTGTACATAGTCCAGAGCAAGATAGAGTAAACCAACATTATAAGCTATATATATAGATATCATGATTGTCAATGAAACATAAAAAGTGAAAACAGATTAACAAAATTATACATATTCATCTCTAACCTGTGAAGTATTCAGTGAACTATTTGCACTGGTGAAGTCAGTTCTTGTCGGCGTTCCAACATGACCATTGTATGCTGAGTAATTCTGATTGGCCGTGCTGGGTGATCTCCCCTGATAGTGTTGCTGGTCTGACCCACTCCTGCTGGTAGACCGACCTCTGTCACCGTACGGAGAGTGCTCGTGCTGTTGTCTCCCCGGGGGTCCCCGACTGTCGTAGAAGTGAGTTTGTTCCTTGTTTCCTCTAGCATATGATTGTCCTTGATTATACGAGTTATTGCCCTTACTCCCCCTCCCCGGAGATTGGCCCATGTTATACAGCTGGGAACCGTTCTCCATGTTTCTGTGTGCTGGATATCCCGGACTGTTCTCCGTGTTTCTGTGTGCTGGATATCCCGGACTGTTCTCCGTGTTTCTATGTGCTGGATGTCCCGCATTGTTCTCTGTGTTTCTGTGTGCAGGATATCCCGCACTATTGTATGAAACATTTTCCTGGGTGGGCGGTCTAGAGGTGTCGCCCACCTGATGTGGACTGAATAACCGGGTATTGACATCATGTGTGTTATAAGACCTGGGGGAGTTCCCACTAAACACACTGGACGGCGGGGTTTTGTCTGTATGAACACTGGAGGGAGGAGGAGGAGGAGTCGGTTTGTAAGGGGATGAATTATACACCATGGAAGACAAGTTGCTGGAGTTTAAGGACGAGTTGGTGGGGTCTAACTGACTGGTTTTGTAACCCGCTCTCCTGCCGTACTCGGGGGTCGGTGGAGCGATGGGGTACTGCTGACCCACATACGATCGGTTTTGTTTGTGGTTCAGTGCGTTATCTGTCCGTAGAACTTCGGCTGTGGACGGAGGGGTGACAGAGTACATAGAATGAGGAGGACGACTGTAACTGGGTGCGTGGGACTCGTGTTTACGTGGAGATTCGGGGGTACGATGACGATGCGATGACTCGGCATCAGACACATAATCTTGCTGTGATGTATTTTCAGTGTGGGGTCTCCTGGAGTAAGGCGAATTTTCCTGCCTGGAGTTTGGTGTATTCAGAGATGAATTCTCATTGTTCCTGTACCTCTGTGACACTTTAGAAATATCGTTCATTGGACTGTTGTTGTTCACTTTAGGGTTAATTGGCGGTTTGTAAACGTTAGGATTGTTCGATTGATAATTCCGGGACCTGCTGGATACGACATCCGACATGTATCCACTGGATCTGGAATTGCTCGGTCCACTGGTTCTGGGATTGCTTGGCGTTACATGTACATCCGAGGTGTATCCGCTGGCATTGTACCGCTGACCAGAAGAACCAGAACGAGGCTCTCTAAAATTGGGAAATATTAGAAGTATTATACATATCACACATAGTTATGTACCACTTTTTACCCCACTTAACTTATTTGTTGGGAAATTATCAATCACAATTTGATAATTTTGGTCGTGAGAGGGTGATTACCTACATGTAATAGTACTTCGTCAAAATCCGTACACAGTCACGTTAAATATGACCTTTCTTGCATGTGTCAATTCAAAACAAGGACAGCTATTAAGCAATTTGCTCGAGATGACATCCCTTAATGTTTGACTAAGACGTACACTCCATGGGCACATAAATCCAATGTTGGACCAGTACATGTACAACCATTGATAAGATGATAAGTTTGTTGAAGTTTTCAGTCAATATCAGTGTAAAAACTTTAATAGATTCATGTATTCAGTGATGCTCCACAGCAGTTCACAGTATTACAACACTAATTATAAAATTTTGCAATTATGGGTTCACCATGCATAATACAACAAACACATCCATTTCCTACCATTTTCTTTGAAATAACCAAAAAATTAAAAATTTTCATAGCCTGGTTGTTTGATTTTGAGGATGTGTTAATCATTATAAAAAAGACAAATCATTATTATTGCAAATACAAGTACATGAATCTAGTTTGGAGCAATGCATGTGGCCCAATATGTTGACATTTTTTACGGCAGTTTTTAAGGAAAATGCAAACATCACAACTTTGTGATCATATTCCTGTCAAATGAGGAATCAGTTTGGGAAAACGGAATTCTATATTTTGACATTTTACTACTTAGATGTAGAAAATACCCCAAAAAATGAATGTTTGAATTCCAGGGCCAAAAATAACAATTTTCAGTACAATGTACTAGTCCTTAATTACACACACACCTGGTTCCCAGGTATGGGACGATACCTGGTCAGCAGATTTCTTACCTAACCTTGACTTCACCTCATCAAGTACAACCTCTACTGACCAGATATCAGTCCCAATTATTGTCCCTTGGTATCGGGGATGACCAATTGACCCAAGAGAACTGTTTCCCTCGGCCTGTCAGCCTCAGGCAACAGTCTCTTGGACATTCCCGATACCTTGGGACAATAATTGGGATTGTTATCACCTTGATTTTTCCTATATAAAACTAATATGAATTTATAACCAACATTTTAACTGTTAGAACAACTTTACATTCGTAGTCTATTGCCCGGTCAACAGTTTACGAACTATTGACCGGGCAATAGTCTGTCCCATTTCTATTGGCTACGACGGTCACGTGATGTTTAGTCTGCTGCTATGTTACGTAATCAAAACAATGGCGAGGTCACTGATTTTGGTGATGGATGAAATAGAGACTTTATTAAACGAAACGGAGAGCAGAAAACGAAAAATGTCATCAAGGTTGCAAGAAATATTTTCGAAACATATATCAACGAAAATGCTTCATCGGAATTACAGTGATTTACAAGATATATCTGCCGAAGAATTGGCCCATGTTCTGAAGAAATTTTATTGTAACGTCAGAAATCGGAATGGAGAAACCTTATGCGAAGAAACAATGATTCTCTGAGGGTACGGGTTACAAAAAACTTTCGAAAAACACACAAATTCGATATCGTAAATGATGACAATTCAAGGAGGCCAACAAATTTTCATGCTTGTTTGAAAAAACTGAAAATGGAGGAAGTGGCGAAAGTAAACATAAGGAAATAATTTCCGAGGAAGATATAAAGAAATTATATTCAACAGAAACGTTATCGACCAAAGACCCTAAATCTCTGCAATATAAGGTGTTTTTTGAACTTATGATGTTTTTATGTAACCGGGGAAGAGAAAACCTTCGCAACATGACGAAAGAGATTTTGCGGTGAACACTGATGCGAGTGGAAAGAGATTCGTTGTAAATGTAAAAACCAAGGCTGACGAAAAATCACCAGGGTGGAGCGGATGATGTAGATGATGGTGGTGGTAGGATGATCGAAAAACCAGGTAAGAGAACTAATAAAAATAATGATAAAATTATCGGTTAAATGTAAATAGAGCCCTTTGAACAAGTTTCACACTCCACAGGCCATGACAGGGATTTGATTTTGGTATAATTCAATGTCAGCCAGAAAACAGAAATTAACAATGTTTGTTCAGATTTACATGCGTTCTGCATGTATATTTCACTTGACGCACACTAAACGAATTTCAATTTTCATTTTCTTTTGATCCCCCCCCCCCTAGAAAGTCAGAATGGCTTATCTTTTGAATCTACTTAACAATTGTTGACAGGTAAATGAAAAAGAAAACTTATTTTAGATCATTTTATTGTAGGAGCCCACACTGTCCTGGTTGACTAGTTCGAGAAGTATTTGACCAAACTACATCCAGAATGTCACTTCCTATGGCAACGGCCAAGAGTTTCAAAAGTGAAAGTATGATCCGTCGATTTGGTATGACAACAGTGGTGCTGGGCAAGAACTCCCTTGGTCAAATGATGCAGAACATAAGTACACAAGCAGCCCTTTCGAAAGTGTATCAGTAATCACTGCATCAGGGCAACCTGTATAACTCTTCTGGACGAAGATGGGTATGAGGGGAGGCATATTATGACTGTTTCAAAACATAAATCGGAAACAAGTCTGAAACATTACGTCTCAAAAGCACGGGAGAAAAGAAACATGAAATGTCTAACACATTGGCAGAGCAAGTCATCCCACAGACAGCACCAGCTCCAAAAGTGATGATGAAACTCTCACCGATAATGTGAATTTAGAATGTTGACTTTCTAGAAATAGACAGTCAGGAATTAAACAAATGATGTGGTCTTGCTTGAACAAAATTCACAGTTGCCAGTCTACCTTTCCTGAGCCTAGCACTGTCAACAATCAAATCACATGTGTTTCAAAGGAAAATGTGTGTCCAAAATACAGTTTTAATAATTGTTCAATTGTTAATTAATGATTACGGTGGAAAAAACTAAACTTTTGAAAAATAATTTATTTATATCATTGTGTGTGATGCTACTTCAGTGAGGATGTTGTTATAATTCAGGAAATTCGGAGTCCACAATGTTATTATTGAAAACAAGCTGAAAAAAAATCAAGGTGTTAACAAAACAGTTACAGACTGTGCCTCGGACAACAGCTGTTTTGTTTGACCCTCGAACGGATCTGTTGCCCTCGCCTACGGCTTCGGCAACAGATCCGTCCTCGGTCAAACAACAGCTGTTGTCCAGTCAATAACTGTATACTGTTACCCAAATGCCCATGGGATAACTAACTGTATACCAATTCACAAGAGGACATTGCCACCAACATAACAGTACTCCAATATAAAATCAATTAATCTACTAGTGGTATACATGTAGTGCTATGAACTTTATGCATAAACATATGCTTTCAGATTCAAGTTAAAGAGATGATTTTTAAGAAATCGTATATGAGACTGAAAGACTGAGACAGGAAGAAATTGAAAGTATTCCATCATTTCTCTCCAGCACACTGTAGTAAATATCACAATCAGATCTACACTCTCTTAAAAAGCAACGAGTCCATCTCTTCATACAAACGTTACCTGTCTTTGACCTCTGTTTCCGTGGCAACATTTGACTCAGTCATGTGATCTATGGCTTCCAGTGTGTCATCTGACACACTTTCAGAATTGGGACCGATAGTGTCATCAGACTGATTTGTACTAGTAGTTTCTTGTTTTGTGCTGTTTGTAAAATGGTTAGATTAAAAAAAAAAACACGAATATTTTAAAATTATTCTGATGTTTTTGGATGTTGCCTTAGAACTTGCATTAGTAACTGCTTGAAAATTATCAATTTAGTCTTTCACAAATCATTAACATTTTCCAGTTTTAGTATAATTTATGAAATATCATTAGATAAATCAAACTTTTAAACAATTAAAAAACCTCATTGCAGGTTTGTATTATCATTTAAAAAAAAAAAAAAAGCTACAAATACATATACAGGTGACTCTCGATGAAGTTCAAGGTACCTTAATAAAACTTTTAGTGATCTCGAGATTGAATGTCAAATCAAATCCGGAAATTAAAGATCTTCTGACAATTATGGTGAACATTTTATACTGACCGGAATGCATCAAACTCCATACAATATCACATCTCTATGACTACTTCCCCTACGAATAATGATATATGGAGTTTAGCCAAACGGAATATACTGAGATGACCAGAGTGCATATTCATAATATCCTGACATTGTTATAACATGCTCTAGGTTGTTACTTAATTGCAACAACATGGATCTTTATCATGCATAGATAAAAAGGTATTCTAAATTCTATATTTTTGTTTGTTCTTTTAAGATAGGCAATACAGATAAAAAGATATTCTAAATTCTATATATTTGTTTGTTCTTTTTTGTTAAGATAGACATACCTGCACTCTCACAAGAGGAAATTATCATACATATTAGCATCGCTAACTGCACAGAGCACAATCATCACGATTTTCAATCAATTTATATACAGTTCAACTTCGATATCTCGAACACTGATATCTCGAATACCATGGTTATGTCAAACCGATTTGGATGTCCCAACTACCTATTTTCTTAGCATTTTTGCCCTTGATATCTCGAATTCATGGATATCTCGAACTATTTTCTTGGTCCCATCACGTTCGAGATAACGAGGTTCGAATTTAATTCTAATGCCTAATAGCATGTTTTAAAATCATATTCTCAAAATTACCCTCTCATTGTCAAATTTGAACAAGTCATCCACAAGACCATAATCGTACTATACAACGAAAACAAAGCACAGGTTGTCAAGTTTGCTGATTAGACAATCAACTGTCCTCCTCACAGGGAAACTTGGGTGACATGTCCCCCAAAATAAACACCCAATTAACGAGGCCAAGATAGCCCCCCAAGGCTTTCACAAGGTCCCAGCAGAAATAATCAAATGCTTGAGTGAAGGTGTGTATACATATGTGTTACCACCACTTCTAGAGATCTCAAGTTAAAAACAATGAAAAATGTTTTACAGGACCCAAACTTCACTTTGAGAGATCAAACGTTCGAAAGATTGTGAGTAAGTTTGCTTACTAGCTACATAGAGAAAAAATTGGGACCCTGCTATCACTGTAAGAGATCGAGAAGTTCGTGAGATCCAAGCTCGAGCCATCGAGAGTCACCTATGTATGTTCTATATGAAATGTAATGTAAAGAGTAAACTACGGTATTACTGAATGAATATGATATCATTATCCTGATTATGAAGGTGAAAAGCTTATTGAATGAGACTGGCCACACAATGTATGTATTAACACTGAGTAGATGAACACCATAATTGTTGAATATTATGCAGTCTACAGAGCAGAATAGAGGTGAAGCAAATATAAACTTATTTATTAATAATGTGCAAGCAAATTAAAACAAAGTTTGAGTTTTTTGTAGATCTTTTCTGTTAATTATTATATTCTATACATTTTAAAATGAAATAAATGTAGTATTATAATATATATCAAGCTATACAAATTAAAAATCATTTTGAGTGAAGGATGTAGGAAAAATGCAGAAAAAGTGGCACAAAATCTGATTACTAAGCTCTACCAAATACTCACCTGCCTTTCACATCGAATTTTATTTGAACGGTCATATTACAGCCATATTCTAAATAAACATAGGCACTAAATAAAATGATGGTTACCTCTGCACCCTGTACTGGGCTGTCCCGGCTGAAGTGTGGGACTGACTCCTCATACTGTCCACCCTAACAAATTAATTGTACACATTTTAAAGAAGGTTCTCACATGTCAAAGACATAAAAGATTCCGTAGTTATCTCCCTATAGTACAGCTACGAAACGTTACACAACTTATATACAGGTTTTTTAAAACACCAAATTTTGAGCACACAATATAGAATGTACAAAATAATGCAAGACAAATCTCACTGCATTTGAAAATTTAATGCCTTATGAATGGCTATAGAAATCCAGTGTTCATCATTCATACCTCTGACCAAATGCCTGCTCAGGTGTACCGTTTGGTCTGTTGGTGTTTGCTGGATTCTGAAAAAAAAATTCCCCCAAACCAATAAAGTACTGTACATGGCAACAGTTTCCCTGGCTTTTGAAATACTCAAAATTTTATAAACTTAATCTTGTTTTATTTCATGAAAAAGATTTTATTTCATGAAAAAGATCATGTCTTTTTCTGGATGTTTTCCGAATGAAAAAACTGAGGTGAATAGCCATTTTATTTAAGGGTACCAAAAATGGTTGGGAAATGACATCTGTATGATGTCATCATTCTGATATCTGGGTCATTTGAGTCAAACTGACAATACCAACTTAGTGGCATCAGGATCCGGTACAAACCAGATTATCCATAAAGCTGATGGATGTTCCTCAAACAGCTTCAAACCACATGATGAATGACTCTCACAATGATCAAGAACTGTTGAAATATTGCTGAAATGAGGGTTTATCTTCATATACAAGGTATATGTTGAGTGACTTTGACCTTCAATGACCTTTATCTGAAAGCCATTGTGTGATATATGATCCAATACCTTTTCAAAAACGGCTGATATAAGGAATTTTTTCTTTTATACAATGTATGTTCTGAATGACCTTGACCTTTCCAAAACAACCTTGGACTAAAAGTCCATGCCAAGGAAAATTTGTGATCAATTGCTGTATAATCAAATTCTGATTAAAAATTTTGGAAATGAGCTTGGATGGATGGACAAATATGACAACAACTACATACTCCCCCAAAATGTTTTGGGGGTGCATAAAACATTAAAATTTTACAGCAAAAGCATAAAACCCATATTGTATATAGTTCCATCAATACACATCCCTTATTTCAATTTAACACTGAATTAATATTATGAGCATTTAAAGGGCAAGATTATACGTACATCCTGGCTTTTTTATGTTAGTTTTTTAAAGACGAAATTAACAACACATCCCATTTATTAATATATACTGTAGTATTTCAAATACAAAATCTATATGACCCAGTAATAGGAATTCCGGCCTTTAAATGATATGCACAACAAGAGGAGAATTAATCTCAATCCTGGGAAATCTTTGGTTACAGACAAAACAATTAACTCAAAACCATGTGACAGAGGGATACAGAGAGAAACGACAGTCCAATTGTAAAATATAAACCAGGTTAACATGAGAACTGGCCAAATTGGACTCACACATTCTAAACATGTTATGCCAGTTCACAAAACAATTAGTCATCAATGGACTTATTAGAGATGGACTATCTATCTAACAGGAAAATTCTTGACCTTAATAACTCCGGATTTCAAAAGATATTCTAGTTTTAAAATCTGTACATTACCTTTAATGTACGTTTGTTTTCATTTATACACATTGCTGAGAGTTGGCGAAGTAATTTTGCAGAAAAAAATATTGCAGTGATATTAAATCTAAAAATACATTTTGGCTAGTCTACTTTTCATCAGTGAATGATACTGGAACATGCAATATATGTATCTAGTGTCACAGGTTCTGGTATTCTGGTCTCATTTAATTTTGAAAAAATCATGCAAGCCTCTGCAATATTTCTCTAAAGAGAAAGAGGTACATGACCACGGCTTATATAGACTAAAAATACTAGTTTCTGTGAGCACTAGAACTGACGTATCTATTCGTGTAAATACACTTTTGCGAGTGCCAGTTTTATCTTACTGGAGATCTAATGTTAAATGTGACTCAGCTAGGAGATATTAATGAGTTAAGACACTGTTCCCTCTATATAGGCCCAGTCACCAATCCAGACCTGATAGTAATTATGATAGCTGCGTGTCGTGTCCCAGCTACGAGAAGTGTCATACGACGTGACCGACATAGAGTCGCCACAATAAAATATTCTCTCCAGCTGAAAAATTCGTATTTCTACTTAAAGCAACAAAACATAAATAATAAAGATATCTTCAGAGTAAAAAATACATGATAGGCACAATACCATACAGTTTCAAGAAAATTAAATCAAAGTAAGATAAAAAAAAATCTTTTTACTTATGAATGAAAATTATATAGAAATTGTTGAAATAAAGACTCTTACTCTCAGTTTCGATGGCTCTGCATGGTGAGACGATCTATAGGTCGATCCAGATTTGTTGCTTTGTGTATCTAAATCTCTTCTAAAGTAAACAAACAACTCGGATTAATTTTTGCACACTGATCACAGGCTTGATGAAATATTAAGCATACCAGGAGTACAATCTCTCACCAGAGGGCGCGTTACGCAAGCTTCACTAACACCTCTGTTATCGTCTGCAAAAGTAGTTCAGCCAGAGCTTTTTCTTGTTCCTCCCGTAACTCTCTATTTTCGTCACATAAAGCTACGACTTCTACGAGTTTTTGTGTTTGTTCCATGTTTACATCTAACCAGTGACGTATGTGACATATAATGATACGTAACTGATCTAAGTGAAAATTATTGCGAGAGCAAAACAATAAATAGTTCAACAAATTTGAATGTTGTTTTATTGTAGTTTATCGTTTTAATACCCAATAATATGCAAAAAAGATAAGTTTTTCAGTTTTTAATATGATACGATAAAAAATTCTGTAAAAATTACAAGAGGCCCATGGGCCACATCGCTCACCTGAGTGACCTTGGTCCTCGCACTCTATATCAGGAGCTTTAAGGTAAATGTTGTATTTTGGTCTTTGAAGATTTTTAATATATATTCAAATGTAAAACTTTGATCCCCTAGTTGTGGCCCCACCAAACCCTGGGGTCATGATTTGTACAAACTTGAATTTCAACTCTATCAGGAAGCTTTCAAATAATTTCAGCTTTCCTGGTCAGTGGTTTCTTTAAAGATTTCCCCTATTTAACCCCTTCCCCCACAATCACGCACTTTAACGCATATACCTTTGCCCCACATCACGCATTTTAACGCATATACCTTTGCCCACACAATCACGCACTTTAACGGCACTTTAATGCGCATTTGTTTCTCAAGCGTTTTTTTCGTTCATACAGCGAAAATTGATTGCTTTTATTACTGTTTTGGGTTGAAAGATAAAAAGAACAAAATTTGAGCGACTTATCCAATTTATTATATAGTTTGCAAGAGCAAAAAAGAGATTATATTGAGGGGAATGCACGACTGATATCGAAGATCCACTGTTTGCCGCGACGTGATAAATCTAACGCGGTATTTCTCGAGGAAGTGTTCGTGTTTCGTTTTATCTATTTAATTTGAGTATTTCAGTTTCTATTAGATATATCAATAACATACTAAATTGCATGGAAGATGATTTTTTTAAAAGAAGCATAATGCTGAAAAGGGGGGGGGGGGGGGGGGGAGGGGGGTAAAAACGCATCACGAAAAATTAACCACCACGAATTCGTGGTATGTAGGAGTAATGGTTCGTATATCAAAGAAAGTAGGGGTAACGGATATATCTAAAAGCATGTAATTTTATGTATTCTCCTGCGATCTATACCAACACATATTCTTCTTTTAAAGGAGAGAAAATGTGTGTACATCATCTTCCACGTTGTGTAAATAAAGATGCTTGTCGAAATATGTATTTTAAAACTCGGGTTCACAATTGACGCAACCTTCAAGAATCTTACTTCATATTTTATTTTTTTTAGACAAATCGAGTCTAAGTCACGGACACAAAATCGAGTATTTTATTAGATTATAAATGACAAAATAAATGTAGTTGTTTTTTTTGTTTTTTGGGGTTTTTTTTTGGGGGGGGGGTGTTGTTGTTTTGATTGTTTTTTTATTGAATACATGTATATATATAAAAGATGAATCATTGATTTATCAAGTATAATAATAGAAGCTGATTTTTTGCTTTTGAAATTATCAATATTCTTACAGTATTTCCTAAAATGTTTGCATGCTTTAAAAACATAAAAAAAAATTAAAATAACAAGAATGTTTCAAGCCTTTTTAAAAAAAATCTTAAAATGATAGGGGGGGGGGGTCTTCAATCTAGCCAAGTGAGACAATTCTTCGTAAAACCGTTATATTTCAAAACTCGCATATTTCAAATTAAAACTCGGAGCCAAGGAAGACAACTTACATAGTTACGAAGATGAAAAACGCCATGCATGAATATTGTTTATCAATTGCATTTACCACTGAAACACACATCTTTCCAACGAATAAAATTGATAATGTAACATGGAATATTAAATAATAACATGAAGAG
>CAJDSM010135075.1:0-12888 GCA_903981925.1 Ostrea lurida | reverse complement strand
GGGGATAATAAATAATAACGTCAGCTTGAAAACATCCCAATGCAGTATGCAACGTAAAGTCCGGCTTTCAGTACATTCAGTACTTTGATTAATCTATACAAGTTACTATTTCCAATTTATATGTCAGTCGTCGAAGTTGCAAGAGAAATGTAGAGCTCACCATTCATTGCTTTGTAAAAAATCATCACCATCTGCGTCCTCGATTTGAGACGATTAGGTACGTCCAGATACGTTCGTACGCTCTACAATACGCTAATCACGAACCGGTGCGCTATGTGGCGATGGGGTACGATCGTGATAGCGATGTCTTTCACGATCAGGGTCGAGGGTGATCACCGCTTGAGCTACGATTAGACCCCGACGGATATATATAACGCCCGACTGACCATTGACTTCAGTACTTTTTAAACATCTAGGGAGTGAACAATATAACCCACAACCGCTTAGAACGTCTGAAGCTGAGCTTGAATAACTTGACCTTTGCTGTCTTGCTATATGTATATGTTTATATCATCAGTGTAACAAAATGAAGGCAAACCCGGACAAATTTCAGGCAATTTCAGTAGGGAAAAGAAGTAAAGATTTAGATTTAACTTTCAATTTAGGGGAAACTACTTTGCAAAGCGAGCCTGAAGTAAAACTACTAGGAGTTACTATTGATTTTCAATTAAACTTTAACACCCACATCGCTGACATTTGTAGGAAGGCAGCTAAGCAACTAAACGTTTTGAAAAGGATAGGACAAACCTTAGTCGCCTAAGTAAACATACCATTTATTATTCCTTTATCTTATCAAATTTTAGTTACTGCCCCCTTATCTGGCATTTTTGCTCTGAAAATAATAATACCACGAAAATGGAAAAACTACAGAAGGCATTGACGTTCAGAATATATGTATTATAAACTCTAACATATATGATGAACTTCTTCAGAAATACCTTTCCTAACCTTTCAAAAGTAAGACGTTTACGCACAATAGCATTGGAAACTTTAAATAGTAAATAAATCCAGTCCTCTCTTTCTTCATGTGCCTCATCACACTTCAAAGATCACTCTTACAATTTTAGATATACAAATAACTGCAAATGTGCCAGGGTGAAACAACCAGGTATTGGTTTGCATCTTTTAGGTACAGTGCTTCCTAAGATCTGCAACTCCCCTACCTAATGAAAACAAGGCTTCTCACAACCTTTTAATCAGTTTAAGTTCTATAGACAATTGGTCGGGCCCCAAATCTGTAATTGCAGATCATGCAAGTTAGTTCACTTGTATGCTTGCTTCTGCTTTCTATTTGGATCTTGATGTTTTTTTTCTTTCTTGGCATGTTTTTTAGTAAACCTTTCTCAGACTTTTTATTTTATGTTAATGTCTGTAGTGTCTTGCAGAGTAATTTTTATTTTGCAGGGGTTCAAAGTCACGTTTAAAGGCAGCATTTCGTAAATTCTATGGTCGTTTTAAAACAATTTAGTTTACCATATGACCTATCATTGAGTCAAATGCTGTCTGATGTGTTTCATAACCATTGTAAGCCGTTTTCAACACTGATTTGACTACGGACTGTTCCGTTTACCTGTCAAGACTATGGGCTCACGGCGGGTGTGACCGGTCAACAGGGGGATGCTTTTTCCCTAGGCACCTGATCCACCTCTGTGTGTCCAGGGTCCGTGTATTGCCCAACTCTTGTTTTGTATTATATTTAGGACTGAGACAGATTGATCACTGTTCGTTATCTTTGCCATTACATTTATTGACTTAATTCATAATTTCTAAACTTTTTTATCTAGACCAATTTCAATTTTCCTTTACTATGCAAATTTTTTATGTTGCTTTTGGTTAAAATTCGTTGGCTCGCTTTTATATGACTTTCACTTCTGTTTATGTTGTATTATCTTTATCTGTATCATATTAATAAATATAGATATCATTTTATTAATATATTATCGGGATATAATACGGTTGGTCACGTGATCAAATTCCATAAAGCCCGAAGGCTTTATGGAAAATTTGTCACGTACCAACCCGTATTTATATCCCGATAAATATTTAAAATGATACCTCTAATTACTTATATTTACATTTTTGATCGATAATCATTGCTGATTGTGTTAACAACATGTTTCCATACATTTCACATTGTTGACCCACATAACGCTTCGTTCAAAATGACGAAACACCAAAACAATGTCCATGAAATGAAAGAGCTGTTTTAATTATTAGGAGCGCTAAAAAGCAAGTATATAAAGAAAGACATATACATTTCATCAAAAGTATATGATTGAAAACTCTTCCTTGTCTAATTTTGCAAAAAAACTGATATTTAATTCTGGCGGAGTTTGGGGATGCGCGCAATATTACACTAACAGTTGTGTGATGCCGGTGTCATTTTGAAAGTTGCAGACAGTTGTGTGAATGATTTGAAAGATATTTCGCTGGCACCATTACGGAGTATAGAAGACTGAAGGGAGGAACATGAAGGACAGGGCGGCACTCGTCAGGTGTAGGCAAATAATTCACAGACAGGACAGAGGACGCAGATGAATCTCCTGAAAGAACTGACATAGGCCTAGCAGACGAAGGTAGGTGACGGTCTGGAATTGTAATTTGTTGACAAACATGAGCTCGCTGAACGCTTCTGTTGACTCGATAGATTTTTCTTATAGGTTTTCAACACCTCGCTTCGATGCCCCGACATAAAGATGATCTGGCGTGAATGGAAACCGGATCACTCATGGCTGTGATGGCCGTGGCACGCAGGCTGAGAGTGCGTTGTGTAGGTTTTGATATACATTGAGGACTTACAAAATCATCGGACATAAATCCAGAGAAGGACCTTTTCGCTAGAGCTGTACCACAATGATTCAAAGCTGGAAGAGCAGAGTGTGTCTTTGTAGCATGTGTTAAAGAGGTGTTACATAGCATTTGGATCTGATTTGCTCATCAGCATGTGAGGCATTTTTATTTGACATGTATCAACTCAGATCATTCCAATGGAATTTCTAAATTCATTTGTCGGATGGAGGCTCATTACATCCAATTCCACCCTGGAAATTTTGTTGTTGTGTTTCATGACGAAGCGTTGCGTATTCCAGACCATTTTCATCCTTTGAAAGTGAAATGAATGAATCCATGTACGCCGATGATGTACGCAACTGGATGGTGAAATTCTAAGCCACGGGAAATGATGAATGAATTGAAAGATTGTACCACACATATGCGCAGTTACAACAGGCGAAGATAGAGCACGTTTTGAAATAGGAACGATTCTTTGTTGATCCCTTTTATGGATGATATATCTGTGTTTGTGGCCCTGGATGCTCTGGTTTTTGTCATAACATTTAACAGCCCATCCATCACATAAGTAAGACAGTGTTTTATAGATAATATTTTGTTTTTGACAAAGCCCAATGACTGGAGAAAAAATAAAATCATAAAAATATTTTTGTGTGCTTATTTCATCTATTAGGCCTAATAGACTTCTGTAATACTTAGTTAAAGTAGTACCGGTAACCTACTTTTCAACATTATATTCATACGCACAGCTGTGACCTCTGTTGACCCCATATAGGATATGTTATGGAGTGATAAATACGATTGCTACCATAATAGTGTTATATAAAGAGAAACAGTTGCAAATGTAAATATTTCTGCATAAATGTTTTACTTTTGTCTCTCTTTTGTTTGTACTGTATACACTGTTATAACTGCCATGGATATCATTTGTTTGCTTATATATAACTACAATCGTTTAAATACTGATGATAGGTCGGATAAAAAGCTCTACAGTTTGTTATATGTATATAATACCGACTCTAAATAAAAATTTACTTGACTATCGTGGCCGCAAAAACCGAGGCCTCGTGTCACAGCAGGTGTGGCACGATAAAGATCGCTCCCTGCTCAAAGGCCATAAGCGCCGACCACAGGCCTAAATTTTGCAGCCCTTTCCCATATGAGTGAAATATTCTCGATAAGGACATACATGTACAACAATATACATTGTACAACCAACCAACCATGGGCCTAGTTCGATCATCAACTATAGTAACTAGAGATGAACTATAGTACGATCGAACTGCCTTTGCGCAAAACGAAAGAGGTGTCACTGCGCATGTCTGGTCTACCACACAGCTACCTAAGTTTACAAAATGTTGAACTTTAGTAACCAGACATGCGCACTGAAGGTCCGGAAGATGTGCAATTGATGGTTCGGAAGTTAACTAGACATCTACTATGGTTGATGATCGAACTAGGCCCTTAACTATCTTGGCAGGTCGTGGGACATCACAACGCGGCGTGATGTTTATCTTGTGAAAGATCGACCGCGATCATCATGATATGGAGCACGATTAGTTGCGATATGTTAAGATGCATTAACTGGTCCGATAACAACGGCTAAAATTAATTGTGCTGATCGTAGACGGTCAAAACATTTTCTACAATACGATTGTCACGATTGACGACTTTGTCGTTAAAATGGAGGTCAAAGTTCAAAGTCAAGGTCAGTAGGTCAAACATTTTGGTACCAGATGTGAAAGCCCTATCTCTTGTCATTCCGGTCACCGTGGCTCAGTGGTAGAGCTCTCGCCTAGTGATCGGGAAGTCGTGAGTTCGAGCCCCGTGCGTCAAACCCAAGACGTTAAAATAGGTAGTGATTGTTCATTCGCCAAGAGCTCGGCATTTAGAAGTGAGAATTACGGGTCTTTCGGATATGACCTTAAAAACGAAGGCCCGTGTCACAGCAGGCGTGGCACACAATAGAACCCTCACTGCTAAAAGCCATCAGTGCTTAAGCATAGGTCTAAATTGAAGCCCTTCACTGGCAATGGTGACGTCTCAATATGAGTGAAATATTTTCAACGGGACAAAAAAGAAACAAATAATCAATCAATCAATCAATCTCTTGCCAATCAAAAGTTATTGCCAATGTTAATTATTTTTGAAAAGTTGGCTAAAGTTCAAGATCAAGGTCAGGAGGTCAAAATATTGGTACCATCTGAAAGGTATTGTCGTCAGAAACGCACAAGTGAAATATCAAAGCCCTAGAAAGTTATAGCTAGCCAATGATAAAGTTTTTGAAAGGTAGGTCCAAGGTCAAAAAGGTCTTATCATAAGAAACATTCAATTGAAATATCAAAGCCCTAGAAAGTTATAGCTAGCCAATGATAAAGTTTTTGAAAGGTAGGTCCAAGGTCAAAAAGGTCTTATCATAAGAAACATTCAATTGAAATATCAAAGCCCTAGTAGTTATACCTAAGGTTAAAGTTTTTGAAAAGTAGGTCAAACTTGGAAGGTCAAGGTTAGGAGGTTAAAAATACTGGTACCAACGGAAAGGTCTTGTCATAAGGAACATACATGTGAAATATCAAAGGCCTAGTACTTATTACCATTCAAAAGTTATAACTAAGGTTAGTTTTTGAACAGTAGGTAAAACTTCAAGGTCAGGAGGTCAAAAATGTTGGTAGTCTTGTCATAAGGAACATACATGTGAAATATCAAAGCCCTGATATCTACTATTGAAAAGTTATAGCCAAGGTTAAAGTTTCAGACAGAATGACAGACAGGACAAAAACAATATGCCCCCCAATCTTCGATCAAGGGCGGCATAACAAAAAGTTAAACCGATTGCAGCCTTCGCAGACCCCGAAAATTCCGTGGCACTGTGTCGCAGGCCTCGCAGAAGTGGTGCGAACCCCACGGAAAATCTATGATAGTCCTGTGGTACAGGGCTCGTAGAACATTTGTGACTGAGGCATTAGATTTGATACGATTATTCCATGATCAAGACCACGATTTCTATTGCGCCGCGAATCGTGATAGTGGGAACGTAACATTTATATAAAAAAAAAAAAGTCGAATCAAATGTCTAAAGCCGTGTTGCAAAATATAAACATGTCTAAAAAGAATTTAAGTTCGTTAAATTTCATTTTAAGGTTTTGTAAATTTTCTTTAAGTAAATGAAGTTCTTTTAAGAAACGAAGAAGGAATGTTTTTCAGTTTGTTGGATTCATAAAATCCAAAGAATCCGAGGCGAAGTCGACCCGACAGAGGACAATCAGTAATTCTAACCAATCTAATAAGTGTTTTGTTTTGATGTTTTATAAGTAAAAATGTAAGAAAGAAATTCATGTGGACGTCATGTTCAATTGATGTAATCACGTGATGCATTTTATCCATGAGAAAGCGTCATTAATCTGCATTATTTATCCCAGAAAATTATATCTAAAGGAAAAATATATTTGAAATATAATTGAACAATCCAATGTTGTTCCTGTGTTTTTATTTTAAAAAATTCAATCAATTAAAATCTTCGAAATTTTCCTGTAATTTTATCTAAACACACATTGTAACAATAATTTTGATACTCTCGAGACTTAGTATTGAACTGACCATGTCATGTGATTGTTGCACTCATCACAAAAAACAATACTATCGATTACCTCGAAATTAATTCAGAGGTCTGCAATTAATTTTTTATGCCTCAGGAAAAACCTGCATTAGATGATAATACAAAATCGAAGGATTGCATTAGACGTTATCAATTTACTCTAAATTTTCGAAAAATTGTTAATATGGCTTTTATAGGACTTGTTTTCCTGTCAGGTAAGGATTTGAAAAGATATAGATATCTATATTTTTAGGCGCGTATGATACATAACGTTTTCGTATTTGTTGCTGTGTGAATTCTCGTTTAGCTTCGATTCTCTCTCTCATATGAAGACGTAACCATTGCTGGTGAAGAGCTGCAAATCTTAATTGTTGGAATAACAGGAATAGTGAAATAAAAGAGAAACAATTGGGGAAAAAAAGTAAATTTATCAAAGAAAAAGAGAAAAATGTTGAAATTTTAAAACTGACTATCAATTCAATCATGATAACATTAATAATTTTAACTTCATGTACATATATATGCATTATTACTTGCCGTTAAGTCTTAGTAAATATGATGTGACTTGTGCACCAACACACCTCTTGATATATAGAACTCTAGAGCTTATACAGGTTTGATCGTTACGGAAAACAGGATGTTACGGAAACATAAGAGTACACTTTGTAATCCCAAGTAAATATTGTTCAAGAGTAGAGTTTATCTACAAAGTGCTTCTCAATCCATTTATCTTCATCGTCTTTCAGGCTATCAATTGACATGGAAAATTCAAGAAAAACAGGTGTTTATGAGTGAAAACAGAAAAAGTTGGAAAGAATATGCTTCCGTAACAGTAAATCAAAATTTTCAGTGCTATTCTGGCAATTAATTGTTTTGTATGCATTACTCTAACATAGACTCGTAAATATATTTTAGTTTCATAAAAGAAATGTCATATATAATTGTTAAATTTGGCAATATTTCTATTTTAAAGAAAAAAAATCTATTTTCCGTAACTTGATTATGTCCATATGACAAACGTTTCGTGAACACTGCTAAAATACCGCCTTTTGTGTCTAAAAAGATGTAATGTCAAATTGTATTCATAAGTCAGTCGCATTGGCAATTTAATAATATTCTTTTACATTATTATAACATCTTCGCTAGCCAAGGGTTTTCGTCCACTCCGCTCCCCATAACCCTTGGCCGGATATGCACTACAAAACGACCGTCACATGACTGCCATCTATTACTTCACGCTAAAGAACGATAATTCTGATAAAAATATTAGCCAATGAAATAACGGTTATGTACGCCATAGTCAGCAAGCGATCTAAGTGAGCGAATCAAAAGAGCTGATTCTAATCAGTATTGATAGAAGTTACACATCTATCGAAAAAAACTTTTTTAAAAACGATTTTCAACAGCAGGAATCTAAGCTTTGTTGGATCAAACATGATGTGTTTTGTGGGACTAAGACGTTGTAGTGAAAACAGTCTGAGATGTGTGTGCCGAATTAGTGACGTCTGCACTGCTTAGAATATAAAATGAAGAACAGGTTGAATAGACTTAACAGTCTTGGTCTTTCTGCTTGCCATATATCTAACAGTCTTAGAATTCACGTTATTGAAGTCATTGCGAAAAAATACAGTGAGATACATGTATAAAATACGTATATATATACGGAAGCCCATCCATATAATTCAATTACTCCTCGACGCTCGAATCTTAAAACTTCTATACTGTTCTTTACTGTTAAAATGTGTCAAATAAATTTGTTTTGTGAAGTACAGACGAACAAATCTCTACAGCGTTCCATTAGTTTCCTCGATGTAAACAAGTTTAAAATCGTTAAACTGTGAAATGGATTCATTGTCCGTCGCTTACCGCAACTCGCCAATCAAAATGACCGGCGTTTTGTGATCAATATCGGCCAAGGTTATGGGAGCGGAAGTGACCGAAAACCTTGGCTAGCGAAGATGATTATTTAATATTATCATATATATGAGAGCAATAACTTACCCGTATCTGTCAATCAGATTGTGCGCTATAGAATAAACTTCATCAACAGGCTATTTATCGTATGAATGAAGATAAATATTGTTAGCAGAAAATATCCTGCTGAGTTTCAGGTGCCTATCGGACTTTTCAAATTCTGTCACGGAATAATATAACGTTACGTAATATAGATTGGTTTTAATAGATCAACACTTTCACAAAAGTTTACGATGCATCCGGTGACCATTTATGTTCAATGATCCTATAACGATTATTACCTAATTGTCTATTTAATTGTAATTGGCATTTTGACTGTTTCCTGGAGATTTGGTTTTTACGTTCAAGGATGTAACAGTTGACTGTTACCTTTCCGGATAAAAAACTGTTACATGCGCAAAACCCATTGTGACGCAAGAAACTCGTAATTTGACGTATAGTCTGGTCCGATTTTACAATAAAAAAAACTTCTAACGGCATTTAATTATTATTTGTCCAATAGTTTTTAACCTATTTCGAGTATGCTGAATCCGAAAAAAAATACTGGCCTTCATGAAAAGGCTTTAAGTAGGTCAAAATGGCGATTCAAAATGGCGGACACCAAAAATTTCCCAAATTCGTGTAATCAGTGTCAAGCGGGGAATGTGTGCTATAATAACCAAATTACATAATCTGATATATTATATATAGTAGCAACTGATAATAAACACTGTGATTTAAATATCACGCCGTTTTCTCCCAAATTCGAATTTCCTCGTTTTAGCTATTATTTCTTTACATTCAATCTTGTTGTTAAGATTTTGCATTTGCAGAGGTCCATACATCGCAGACTGGCTCTTTGCATCCACATCTTTCTGTTTTACAACCTTTTGTGCAGTTGCAAGCCACCAAATCTTAGGCAAGCCTCTGGAATTGGATCTAAATATCATAAGTATCGGCACCAAACAACAACCATCCAACTTCCATCCCATGTCAGTTGGACATTTATAAGGGTTACAAATGTTTGCCTGTCTCATATCAAGGCTTGGTAGTGTGCTCGCTTTACATGCATGCATAGGCATCACTAGTTGGAGGCATATCTCAGGCTTTTGATTCCCAAACAATACATTCCTTACCGTATCAGTAGTCTCCGCTCTTGTTATATAACTTACAGACAAACTTTTCACACTCTTGATTGTCTGATCAGTTAATTCTCCTCACCTAAGCCTCGAGTAGCTTATTAATTATCCCTGAATACTCGCAGGGAAGATTTTTTGATATATACCATAGAAATAAGATGTTGTGCACACCTTCAGGCAGAATAATGCTACCAAATGTTTGCGTAACTTCTGGAGAAGAGAAGTTTTCTCAACAACAACATGAACAGGAATTGTTTTTTGGCTTTAAAAAAGGTTCCTGCAATCATCCACAAATGTCTAATCTATTTCTGAAAAGAATATGAATATAAGTAGCAATAAGACACTCAGTATCAGATTCCAAATGACAATAGAGGTGCAAGCGGATACTATTAAAAACACGTATTGGCATGAAGCACTATTCTAGTGTTCTGCTACTCTATGCTGCCTCATTAGCGAAGAAGATCTTCTAGACATATAGTCGATCATTGCATTTGCAACCTGTGCGCTATCTACAACCCCGCGGCAGATATACATATCAACGAGTTGTCCCGAATAGGCGCTGGGAGATTAAGTAATTTCGTTATGGCATGTCGACGGAGTCTGAAAATCTTATCTCCGTTTTCATTGCACACACAAGAAGTACAATGCAACGCTAGCACGAGATTCAGGAGATTAGAAACAGTCTCGAGGATATCATACGTAAATCCTATCTTGAACTGGGCTGTCGTAGCCCCTTCTGCCTGCTATAACTAATAAATTAATACCTGTATACAGTCGTATTTATTGAGTACGTGGTGGGGGGCAACAGATTCGCGAAAAGTCTAGCGATCATCACATAGGGAACATCTATCCTACAGAGACCAGTAATCTGCTCACATTTTCAACTTTAACAGTTTTATAAAAATAGAAAAGAACAAAACATACTACCAGCAAAATACCGTTACTCCCTCATCATAATGATACTTCATTCCATGTGTATTTTACCTATAAGGCATCTAGAACCCCAATCTTATCGGCAGACAGACAGTGGATAGAAATCCTTTGCCCTAATCATATAATGCAATATGATTCGAAATAATGACTATCCACTATTCTACTATGTGTGAATTAACTCTGCATGACGGTATGCTTTTCCCAACTATCAACTAGTTACCTTCTGAAGTGGTCCATTTTTGTGCTTACTATGTTCTGTTGGTTTGTTTTTGTAGTTGCCGCTATAGGTTCGCAGAACAGAGCGTGAGAGCAACTAAGTAACATACTCTCAAAGTCCAATTCTAGAAAATACCAACGACAGAAACCTAAAAAGAATAGGGGCAGGTTAGAGAACGTCATCAGCCTGCCCTTCTTGAGGTATATAGCCCCAACACTCCACCCACTATACGCACCTCCGACATAGGCGTTACGATGCAAATCCAACAAATCTTATGGGCAATCAGGATTTACATGATCACGAGCAAGTCACGCAATATGTTACCCACTTTTAAAACAAACTTCAACAGCTTTAGAACCAAACCCGCTACCTTGTATAGGAGTATCTTATATATTCTGAGATGGACTCTAGATGTTTTTCCAAAGGTTATATCTATCCAGGACCGTTTTTATATTTTTTTTTTTCGTTGTACCCGTTCTCTTGTTTTGGATAAAACGTCTCTGAAGCGAACACACTCCTCCAACTGTACCCTTGCCACCCATAAATCAGCGCTGAAGTCATACGTAAACCGACACCTCGCACGCCTTCGACTAAAAGCAAGATAATGCAGACCTAATTAGCTATTAAATAGAATCGATGCAGCAGTTGTTATTAACTTCATCATACTTATGACGTTAGGATGCGGGGTCAAGCACTTTAACCTTTTCATTGCATTAACAGATTCCTCAAACTCGAATACAGACTGCATATTGATCCTAATCGACTTCTTTTGAGTTAATGGTGTTGGACCAACAGCCCTCTCCGCACGATAAGCTAGTTGTAAAATTAGCTCGTCATCTGGAGTTCACTCGTACTATCCAATTATCGCGCTAAGGGATGAACTACTACATATACAACGTCTAATATATCGGACTGAACCAATGACTATCCGCCGTTACTGAGTGCAGAGGATGTACTATCTAGTCTCGTAACACTCGCAATGCAAGCGTCTTGTATAGCCCACTCTGTTAAATCACCATCTTGCCAACACCCTATGATCGATATCTTATAGTATCAAAAATTTGACACTTACGACAAAACTTTACCGGTAAGAGCGTGTATATCGCCCCATCTTGAATTGATCTGGACCGGTCCACAACTTTGAACTTTACAGAGTCCGCATTCGGCTTTAACCTATCTATCCAAACATACTATTAATTAAAACTTGCTCCTTATTATATATTTCGTGTAATTAGACATCTCTACGACGCCGAACATTATCGTACAGACAATTGCTAGCAATACGTAGAGCCCAGGCCCCTATCAAAGATAAGACATACCACCGATAACTCGACATAAAATTTTCTATAATTTTTTTTATTATTTTCGAATAAGCTGCAAAGAACCTATTAAAAATCCTGTCACGGGCGCACTGGCACAGAACTCACATGCCAAAAAGCTAGATACAATATACATAGAATCCACGCACTCATCTGACAACCTATTCTACTTGAAAATAATCGTGAGGTTTCATGAATACAGACATCACCAGCGAGTACGAGTAAGATGAGCAAACTAAATCTCTTATTTGAATTTTATTAGGATTGTCTCAGACCAAACTCGCAGATACATATTCGGGCATGATACAAAGTTTACTTACTATAAATTATATATAAAAAGCTTAAACGTTTTCCCCATCATCCATTATAATCTCTACGCTAGCTGGCAGCAGTAACTAAACACTGAATACTCATAGAAATGCTCCTATCATTCGAGACGATATACCAACGATTCTAGATACAATATCTAGAAGACCCCCGATGATTATCACTAGCTGTCAGCTCACCATACATAAAGCTGTATCAATTACATTTTTTATTTTGTATTCAGTATCGTTTTCAGACATAGAAGCGTAGAAGATCATGTACATATATGGGAGAACCACGGCTCAGAAATACCGCGCTATCCTACTATCAGATGCTCCCGCTAAACTATTGAGAGCAAGATTCAAGAGTTTCGGCCCCCGGCAAACATCAACCCATTCCTCCCGAGATGTACGAGGCTACAAAACCACCACCACCAACTCAGATGGAGTTGCCACTCAATACATCGTCAATAATAATACATAGTTATCATGATAGATAGGAAAAGGCAATCTTATGCTACACACCACAAACATCTAACACTTGGTGCACAAGCCTGTCTCCGGAAAAGCTACTTCCTCTGGAAAACTACCATTTAATAAGCTACCGATCATAAAGTTTCTATCTATCTCTCTCTCT
>CAJDSM010135072.1:0-20131 GCA_903981925.1 Ostrea lurida | reverse complement strand
CATTCCCCTGCGTTCGTAATAGCCGACAGGAATGGGACGGTCATTCAGAGAGACGAACCGAGGTACCATGATTTTAAAATGGGTTCCCGGTGATCACAGCAGGTTGGCAACGAAAAATAAAGTTCCTCCCTGCTCGTAATACCTGATAATCCGAGCGCAGTCACATTTGCAAAGCCCACATTCACCGCGGCATAATGGTGACGTATCCATATAAAAATGCGATCGGAAAATAACAATAAGATAAAATGATATATGACTAGTCCCCAAAAAACACTTACAAATCGAGTGTTTAGGGGACATCACTGGAACCTCCGACAACCAAGCGAAGGCAAGGATTCTAAGTGCCATGGAGGAGTAAAGATTTTCCTTCTGCTGACCGGTCACACCCGCCGTGCTGCCCGTTAGTCGATACCAATAGTAAACGGGGAATTACCCGTTCGTACAAACTCTAATACGGAAATGACAGTCTAACATAAGGGGCATAAACAAATCAGTCAACATATTATTATTTATTATTAGTTATTATTTTATTTCAAATTTATAGAAGCGCAATTACATAATAGTAATCTGATGCGCTGTACAGATGTTTTGTCATAGAAAAAGGACATTGGTGTGAGGTTTTATCTGGCAATAAATGATAACACATTAAAAAGTGATAATGATAAAACAATGGAACAGAAAGCTACTGGACAAATAGGAACAATATCTAGTCCTACCTGCCTAAACGTATCAGTGAGGTCACTCCCAAATCTGTCCCTCTAGCTGCCGCCCAGCATGTATATAAAACTGGCACACAAAAGATCTCACTTTGGAGTATTTCGTGCTGCAACGTTATGGCATTATTTCACCGCTTGAACAAGAGGTGATTAATTTTGGTTTTGCGGAATGCTTCCATTGTGTCTTCAAGCTCACGAGAAGTGTCATATGGCAGTTCATTCCACAGTTGTGCACCTAGTTGTTTTAGGCTCGTGCACCGTATTTGTTGGTTAGCAATTTCTATCCGAAACTCCAATTTCCATTTAGTCAGAATGATGATCTCAAGGTCTATGTGGCTTGCGTAAACGGACAAACTCTCTCATGTATGGGGTGCTGAGAGAGTATGTGTGGACTTATGATGGTTGTCAGCCATTTAAACACAACACGTTTGCCCTACAGGCAGCCAGTGTAGTTGTGAGATTCAGACTTACCTCTCTACCCTGGGCGAAATATTGTTTAGGCCTGTAGCATAGCTCTTGTAACGAAACACAACAATGCCCTATAGCCATTGTTCCTCGACGCCTATTTTTGTAACTCGGTCGCATATTTGGTCGAGCCTCGTTATGCCAAGTAGGAGGCGCAAATTTGGTATATGATGTCACAAATCAACATTCACGTCACTGATGTCATATTTTCCGAGCTTAAACGTAAGATGAAATGGCGGAATTTATTACAGTACATGACTAAAAACTCTGATTCCCTAGAACTACATTACATGTACATTACATTGGTCCTGGAATTTAAGCAATAATCTTTGCAGATTTAATATCTCTGAATCTGTAATGTTCTTGTGTTAATTTCCAAGATTAGGTTATTACACACAGAAGATTTCTGTTCTCCGCTCATATTTATAAGGCTCACACCATGTACAAGAAGAGCTATATGCAATAAACCCTATATAATTGTTCAAAATCCAACATCCTTCATGTAGATGACATCTGTGTAAAGTATGTAAATCCTAATTAACTTACGGTAGTTATGAACAAAGAAATTTAGGTTATTGTAGTCACATTGCTCTTGCAGGAAAGCAAGTGATTTATCCCGGACAGTCCTAAGGCTCGGCCTTTTTCATTGAGTCATGCGCGATATACATGTACAAAATTAATAATAGAAATCAAATTTGGATCTTCCGATGCGTCTGAGCCCAATCATGGCAAAACATCGAGTATGCTCCAGATCAATCTACTCAAACCCACAACTCCCCCCTTGTATTCAAATATCTCGTTGAAAAACCAAAAAACATCGCTGTAGGAATGGTATGGAGAAAAGAAGCACCAGCAAGGAGAAATTTAACATTAGAAAGATGATACCCAATATATGATAACACCCTGTGTTCCTTTGAGACTCAGTCACGTAATCCAATAATCATAAAGTCAATGGACACGATGGTAGAACTTATTATTTACTCACTGACTTTGCTAGACACCCCTCATAGTAACAATGAAAAATTTTAGCTTTTGCATAGACACATCGCTCTTGAATCTCGTCATTGTAAATTTCTAGGCAAATGAAGTTAAATATGCCTAGTTATCTCAAACCCATATGAACACATGTGTACACCGTGTCATCTGTTAATCATGTCAAAGTTTTGAAAAGAATGTCAAAGCCTTTAGTACCTTAGCCAATGAGCCTATGTAGTATCGATTGGCGAGTCCGTTTCACGGCCCATTAGATTGCGGTCCAAATCAATTTTTTGACAATCCACGACCGACCCCCCTCTCTAAATTAAGATATCGGCTCATTACATAGTCAGTATGTTATAACATTGAATTAATCCGCATTGATCTCTGTCCATGGATGTACTGAGGTGCACAGTCTGATTAAATTGCATTCGACGGTATGTTGTCACCAATATTAACTTGCTGTTAGGTCGTAACTGCCGTGGAATCTTGTAATTACAGCGATGTAGTATTTGGACCCCGGTTACGTTATTTCATCGATCCAACACCTCCTTTCTTTCAGATCCAGACAATAACTGTAATAGCTGAATTGAGACTTACCTCCCTGTCACTTACTCCTTTCACATTCTATCATTCAATGTGCATGTGGTTCCATGGTATTTGACAATAGCGGTTAATTGCTATAAAAAGTGTTTCAGAAGATTTGTGACAGACGGCCCAGAAGTATACAAAAACAATATGGTCCCGAGTCTCCCCTGGAAGTACGGGCTTGGGGGAAGCTATAGATTTACTGTTTTTGATGCTTTCACTATGTTAAATTCGCCCTAAGCAGCCACATATTGGTTTTTTTTCTTTTTATTATAGTTAGTCACAATTTTGATATCTCTTCCAAAATTGAACACAAAACTTCCGCAAGAAGACCAATATTGTCTATTCATGTAAAGTTAGCCCTTATACCTATAAGCCTAATATAAGCATTAACCACCATTTAGTAATGCTTCATGATTTCCGATTGTTGAAATAGAGAAGTTTTAATATGTATGTGAACTTGGACCCTTTGTTAGCTTGGGCATGGCTGTATTTGCAGGCCGGGAAAATTAGAAAGGCGCGAAGAAAACGAGAAAAAAAGTCTAAACTCAATCCACAAGGCGACTATGTGTCTAGTTTTTGGGAGAATGGTACAGTATGAACAAGACTAAGAGGAGCCGTAGAAAAAGTTAAAGTGAACAAAGTATATGTTCAGAGTGGGAATAAGGGGTGATTAAACGGGTGGCTAGGAAGTCAATGGAAATATGGGTGTGGTTTAGTGTGCTGGTCCGGAATGTACCCCAGCCATTGTGTCGTTGTTTAAAAGATACCTCCTTTCCAATATTCCAAAATGCCCAGTATAGGAGTAAATTCGTAGAAGAAGTTGTCCCCTTCTATGTTTACTATCGAAAATTGGTAGTACCGGCATTATCTTAGCTCACAATATACTTTAGGTACCAATATGTTATTATGTTATACAAATCATATTTGGATCTGAATTATAGCCAAAACCCCCTCTCAAAAATGAGGATATAAAGTTTTGGCGAAGTGATAGGCATCATGTGAACCTGTAAAGTACCCTTTAAAGTAATAGAAGTCTTAGGAAGGGCCATCTGCAGTTAGCCTTCTCGTCGTCTCAAAAGAAAGCCAGTAGCCCAGACTCCAGCATTTTCCAAAAAGTTTTATTATGGACGTTTGGCTCGTAAAACATTTGTGGAAGATCCGGAATTTTACTGACATCAATTGTTAATAAAACATGACTCCTAAAAGAATAAGACTAACTTAAAAAAAAGAAAGAAAAACATATAAATGCCTTATAAAATAGTAATGAACTTTATATGACCTCTGTGTATATTAAAGTATGCAATTTTACATCTGTATCTATAATTTGCCACAATGATTGTGACAAGAGCAGCAAGCGTTAGAATTCGGTTCCGATTTCTTCTTAATAACAAGAGGCCAAGGGTCACCATTCTCACTCTGACGTATCACCAAGCGCTTCACTAGGAAGGCGATGGAACGTATGGTGATTTAGAATGGTACCACTGTGGACCAAGAATCAACTCTATTCGCTGTGGACGCGCATTATCTAGAACGCAAACCTTGATGCTACTTCCAATATCAGGGAGATACTTTCAGTGGCTTGTGCGGTTGTCCATCGCAGGAATATGTGGTATTTGACTGTGTGCAGTTTTAACGATCTCTATCTCCTTCTTTAGGGCTGGATTCAATTGAAAAATAGATATTTATCTTAAAGACAATTTCTATTCTTTTCATATGGATGTAAAGATCTCTTTGCTTGATCCCTCTATGATGGTTGTCAATATTCGACCGGAGGGTTCATGATATTGAACAACTACACACCTTGACCCACCTACCCACTACTAATCAAGAGCAAACAAAAAAGTTTCATTAAATCTCAATTTGCCAGACTTTCCTGGCCCCAGTGAGGCTTCTTCACCGGAGAACGCAGAATTTTTAAAGATTTCCCTAGATATATTCAATTATGTACACTTTGCATTCTCCTCCCTATCTCGAGCTGGGCCCCATCTTTGTACCGGGCGGTCATTAACACTGTGGAAAACAAACACTTGAAATACTCCCTCTAATTTCAGGAAGCTCCATATAAATTTCAGCCTTTTCTGAAATCCCAGTGGTTCATTGAGTAGAAAGAATGTTCTTAAACTGACACACCCTATTTTTGCGATTTTCGTGATATTATCTGCCCTTTAGATGAGGTGACCTTGGTCCTTCATCTTGAACAAATTGAACTAGCCCCATTCAACTCCAAGGATGATGTGTACCAAGTTGGTTTGCGAAATTTTGTCCAAGCGGTCTTGAGAAGAAGATTGAAAATGTGAAAGTTTACGACGCACAGACAGACAAGGACCAAAATTTTGATCCAGAAAAAGCTCAACCTTGAAGGCCCTTTCGGCTCCCAAGGTGAACCCTTTCTGAACGCCTTCTGTTTTAATTCAAAACAAAAATTCCAGGAGGAAATAAAGACTTCTGTAAAATTGGACCTACGTTCCACATATTAGATACTTATTTATAAATAGTTCATTCTAGATGTTACAGGTCGGCCCTGGGTGGGTCGCTGGAAGCCAACATATCTACTTTTATTTCCTCCTCTCGTTTACGTACTTTTTCACCTTTTTAATTTTTTTTTCGTTACGCATGTAGTCGTGTTCGTCCTTCTGTACCTCGTACCCGCCACTGAGGTTTCAGGTGCCCAGGTGTATCGAGAAAGCGTACCCTTGAGAGAAGACATCCCAATTCCCGTGTATCGTGGAATTTCTGACCCTATCCAGACGATTCCCTTCTGCTGTTTCACATGTGCCACCCACCTAGATTAGGAGGATGGCCATTCTAATGGAGTTCGTAACCGCCAATCGAGTGGGGCGGTGGTGGATCGAGTTTTTGCTCAGGTTTACGATTCCCTCCGCGCTCGAGGGTGTACTCCGCCATGGCTCGGCTGACGTGCTGCTGATCTGTCTTCTCTCTTTCACCCGCTCGACTGTCAATAGGGTTTCCTGAAAAAAGACCGTAATACGGACAGCGGACAACTGCTGGATTTGTCAATAATATTTAGTATATCGCGGTGATCAGTGTATCGCCCGAAGGGGCTGATCAGGCTGGGACTTTTTAATTCTGCCGAACTAACTGATGGATTGTAAACTGCGGCACTGTAGTTGTATCCTCCTTGGTGTATGCCAGTTTCGTATATTAGTGGAAGTGGAGTATTTTTGTGTTTGTTAATACAATGAATCAGTTTATTACTGTGCTCTTGCTTGTAGTTTTGTAAATTATTTGTCTAATAGTTTTTTAATAGTATGATATAAACTAAACATGAGTTATCATACATTAACAATTCAGATCCAATAGATATTCCACATATATTATTTGTGATTGTTTCAAACTACGTTTAGGATCCGGTTTCTATCTCAAATTCTGTGTCGCAATAGACTGCATGGTCATTCACTTCGAAAACTTAATGTTAATATATACACATTAGTAAATCGGGGTGGATGTCTGATGTACTCAATTAGGGCCAATAATAGTTGTAGCTTTGACTGTTGCCGTTATAACGTAATTGACACATTCCCAAGAATGATAGCATTTTGCTTTTTCTAGAGAATAATAATAACATAATATTGTCAATGTTAATCTAATAATTCCAGCAGGTTTACCCCTCGATTTATTGATGACATAAAAAAAACACAAATAATCAAATAATGAAAGTTACATAATTTTTGAGTAAATCCTTAATTTTGACGGCCGAGGGTTACCCAACATTAAACATCTGACCACTACCTAAACTTGTTGTAAAAATTACCTTTTAGTCCAAATCATGAATTTCTTAACAGAAGGGATACATGGTCATTGGACACATATGAAGCCAAGAAAGAACCATCAGTTGGTTATGCATGAGGTAATTAAGACGGTATCTTGTATATATAATCTTAGTTCATTCTATCATAGCAATTCTCATTAGCTGTTTGGCCTTAGATTGAATTATAATTAGCTTTTTGCCTCTCACAAATTTTAATATTTAGTTAGACCCTCTCCTCTATGTAATTCTTATTTCCCTCTCCCCGCTAATAAATCCAATATTCCAGATATTTTTAGAATAACATAAAATACCGGTAAAGAGATGCAGCTCGTTATTTGGTGCTTAATGGAAAAAACTATGAGTTGCACTTTTAAGTACTCTTTCGTTGCTCCTAGTTATACATCTAATATTGTTGTATTATTACATTATCAATTGAACCCTAAATAACGCGACATCTAACATGTAAAAAGCAAATTAGTGGGACTCTGTCCCAAATGTGGCACAATATTTGCCGCAAGAATTGCCCAAAGTTTAACCGCTTATTGCGACATTAAATTGGCATTTTATAAACATGTGAGATCATTCCTGAACAGCTTTCAGAAGCTTTCTTGACTTTTTTTTACAATCGGTATTAGACACCCATTTTCTTCAAACTCCCTCAATGAATCCACTCCTACGTAAGTCTACTTGCATTTCATGTACAGATAGAAAATAGTACCCCGGCCCGAGTTAATGTATACATTACTGCCCAAATCAGTGAACAGAGTGGCTAATGTTTACCTCCCTCCGAACATTATGAAGCACATGATAGACACAGGATAGGATTATCTTGTGTTTTAATTGCATTTTCTTTCACAGGTAAGCCGTGAAAAATAGTGCACCGGTAATCCCAAAGCTGTACAGTAATTCAAGCTTGTCCCGCTGTTTTTTCTTTAGTCCCATAAGCTCCATCCTTCTGGTCTTAAAATTGTATAATACTAGATTACTGTTCGTGGTTTTTCTTTTATTGCTACAATTTCTTCGTTCTATTATATTGAGATTGTTCATAAGCCAGTATATTCTGGTTTGCACGAGAAATATGTCTTAGGTTCGATTTGAAGATCTCAACTCAGGGGTGGTCAAATAAGTAGAAGATAAGTGTTACTATCAATAGTTAAGGTGTTTGCGATTTTTGGTTCATGATTTCCCAAGTTAGTCTCTAATCACCCTTATGAGAGGGTCATCCCATATGTTATCTAATAATAGTTCTCTCCTCACAGTTCGCGTCTCCTGCCTCTGCTCCGTGTGCTTTGATTCATGTACCGTCACGAAATGATGGTGTGGCATAAAAGGTCAGGGCTCAAACCGACGGGCGATGCACACTGTGGGAGATATTCCCCAGTCGTCATGATCTTATTCCCAAAAGAAGACAAAAATTTCTGGGCATATTAAGTGTAGTTCCAGTATTGGTAGAAATAATACATCCCCATTAGGCTCAATAAGGAAGAATTGTCACTAAGCGGACTTGACATCTTGGATTAGCACTTATTCTAATATTTGCCAAGAGTAGCTAGGATGCAAATTGATAGGATAATTTTGTAGTCGTAAAAACATTCAACGTATTTACTCTCCGTCGCGTATTGTTGTTAAGCTTTTAATAATAATCAATATTAGTGAGGTAGAATCCATACCAAATCAATCAGAAACCGAGAACAATATGCATCCGTCGCTCAGCTATTAGCTGGTGCGAAAAACTTTAATGAGTATAACGCAGTGTTTATTTACTCTTATTTGATCTTAAAACTCTTTAAATTAAAATTTATTTTATATCCACAAGCAGCTTGCATAATGCTCCAAGAATATTTATATTTTAACTTTATGAGAGCCAAAGCTTATAATCAGAATAGTATATATAACAATAAAGGAGAGGTAGAGAATACAATTGAAAAGCAGAATAAAAAATTTCATTACACAACTAGAATCTATCAGTGGAAAATAAGTATATCTCGCTTCGTATAGCAAACAATTTATATTGCTGTCATATGACTTAACATTCAGTCTCACGAATATGTTCTGTACTGGAGTATTTTGGGCCTCTCTAGAACTTCCATATACATAGATACACATTATGAGTTCTAAAGTTCTAATTAAATTCTAAATTTACGCCCGTTATAAGTGCTCTTTAAATGAGTAGCGCGCCAAACAGTATGGCTAACGCCATAATATCGCTGAAAAGCATCTTCGTCCTAAGTGACCATTTTGTTGTTCTCTTGTGTTAGGGAGAAGGTAAAAAGAAATAACACAGATGACACCTGTGTGCTTCTAAAACATGATCTATATGTGCAATCTCTCTATAACAGTCATGACAATAATAAAGACACGTAAACACATTATCAAAAGCGACTATTGGCACGAACTGAGGCGCGCCTCAAGAATGAACTATATCAATGGTTAATATTCTATAGACATAGTCCAGATTCAGCAGACATGTGTCTCGTGTGCTTAGAGGATGACGTGTTAGCATCTTACCACAAAATCGAAAACTTCACTACATTACTCCTCGCCACAATCTAACTTTGTGAAATACTACACTATTACATCTGCGATTATGTGCAGTTTCTCGGTAACCTGGATCCCAATGCTTTGACAACACAGTGTAGGTGTAATCAAGGTCGATAGCCGTCCTTCGCAAACGCTATTGATACACAAAAAAACCTCGAGACCACCCGAATAAACAAAAACCTCCCAGAATGAAAATAGACACTATAGAATCTCCTTGGCTCATACCTTTAGGCCCTCAAATAACAAACAACATAAACAATGCATGGATAATTCTAAGAAAAAATATATTAACGAGTCATAACATCTCCTATAAGCTCACACAGATATCATGCGTCTATACATGAACAAACAAGACATACATACCACTAATAGCGCAGACATCTTGTTTCGTTTGGTCAACCTATTTACATAATACAGTACGATATACAATAAGATTCACACAACCAAAATAGACAAAAAAGACGGATTGACCGAATCATCACAAGATCAAAAATAACTCAAAAACACAAGAAAATGAATCTATACATACAGATATAAAACTAGACAACGATGTCAAAAAGGGCAAGATAAACTTGACCCATATACGATACGAATAATAAATAATATATCACCATCCAAGATAAATACAGCGCTCTATATCACCTCTCGTCCACCGAAAAGCGACATACAAATTGGCTACCGATATATTAAATATTGTACCCATCGATACGTGGAGAAGTTTGTATCCAAATCGAAATACAGGTGGCGTCTTGCACACAGAAGGGTTTGAGAACACTATTAATACATCCGTAGAACTATACGCCATTTGACGCGACTGACGCAAGAACGGGTGCCGATTAGTCTCTGTCAATGGCCTTAGCACCGCATGTTCTCTAATCCTTGCCCGCCGAATCACGTATGCCTGATTCGTCATGTAATCATCAGTTCGAGATAAAAAGTATATAAACGAGTAGATAGTTAATACTAGATTTATCTTATCAAATATCCTTCTCTCACATATAGTGTTTTTTCACAGGTGAATAAATTAATATAAATCTCCACCCCTTTGATATGTGCACCGGCATGTGATAGCGGTGAAAACCCGCGTGTAGTAAACAATGATGCTCTCGCTCCGCCATCCCGATCGCTAGTTATACATTACTTGGTAAGACCTGTAAATAATTGCTTTAAAGTAACGATCCCCATTTCCTATCCTTTCAGGATTGTGGTCTTCTTGTGTGTTGCTCGCGGTCTCCGCCTAGTCATTTTCATGTTCCCTAGTAATACCCAACAGAAGAAATATTGATCTTGCGAAGAACTACTATCGAGAAACTCGAAAGCTATTTATTACACTTGGGCTATTACTTTCTATTTTATAATTGTGCCTCATTCGGAAGCTTTCATCAAAATCGTAGTAATTTTAATTCTGTGTGTTCCGCTAAAGATGGACTGTATAGCATATAGTATGCTTTTAAGGGTCCTTATGAGCCGAAAAAAAAATTCGTAAATTTTCCCCATCTATACCGATTTGTGAATATTATTGGACCAACCGCGTCCCGGATAGTAAAAGGCTTAGATAATCCAAAGTAGCGTCCTGAACGTTGTGGTATCTCAGAAGCGAGAAAAAATAAACAACTGGATAGAATATAATTCATTTAAGACAGATACATTGATGACTAAAAGATATCATAGATCCCTGACCCCGCTTTTGGGTCATTTTCAGGACGCATGAGTTTATTACGCTTTAATCATTATCCCTCGCTCGCGTTTCTCGTCTGAAAGCCATACTACCTGAAATATCAAGATAATACAAAAGCAGGAGAAAAATTACAACATAAAAAGTCCTAATAAATATTAAATTCCGAATTTTGCATTGAACGGATTCTAGTGTGAGTTGTCAAAGATAATTCTCAATAGATCACATCAAACACAGAGGGGTCTTAGTGATTAGTATAATAAAGAAATTGTGCGTGAGTTGTCCCGTTTAGGAGTGATAGTTTTGCAATCTAAGCATTAACTCGCCGGATAGTCAATATTTCCATGCATTTATAGACTATAGATATTGGAACCACGCTCGATTTGTGAGTCGGTTACTTAGAGAATGGTGTTGACTCCATAGTGTAATGTGATTGTGTACAATCCTCCTATTACACATAGAGTGTGAAAATTAATTCATAATATTCAAGCCATAGATGGGAAAGTTAATTGTCTTATACTCTCTGTTAAGCCTGGTATAGGTCCCTATACGGACGTATAATCAGGTTGAGTATGAGACTGTGAGATAGGTTTTTTAGTTCTGTTTATGCCCCAACACCTTTCAAACTAGTCTTTACTTATTCGTAGTTAAATTCGGGCAACCGTCTACTAATATGTTTATTATTCTCTTCAAATAGCCAGGCTAAAACATAGCTACTAAAATAGTGTCCACGGTGTGCTCAACGTGTTTTTCGCACCCTGTGCGATTCTTTATTCTAGCATTGCTTTTATAGTGCGGCTATAATATTCTCTGTGTAATAATGAGTGAGATACTCTCTCAATTTAATTAGTATACCAATTGCATTCCAAACGTACTGAATTTTTTAATTGTCGTCCCGACTGTGTATCCAACGCTCTTGATGGGATATTAAGCTGATTTTACAGATTAAAGATTAGGAAACGTAATAATTATCTATGATAGATTAGATCTCAGAACGACCTCTATGCCAAATATGCTTATAGTAGATTTATGTCCGATAAATTTCGTGCTTACTCAATTTACTAGGCATCCCGCTTTTTAGCCGTTAGCGTATCAATATGATGTGACTTATCTAGACCTTAGGAATAAGAAATTTAGATTGTTAGGGTAGAAATTAATATTGTGTGAGCTTCAAAAGCGGTTAGTAAAGGGTCACTGTCTGTTGTTGAATCTATGCCCTTAGTGCGATGTGTTAAAAACTCATTACATGCTTAATAAAAAACCGAGTTAAGCACTCTATATTTGAAAGATCATCACCAGCTTTTTACACATGAAATGGTGGGCATCCCGCGTGAATGATCACCTTTTTATTGCCCCATAATCGGTCTATGAACAGCATCGGGTTGGCTGTAGCTGTGAATCATTTTTTTATATACACATAGTTATGAGAGTGCTTATATGAGTAAATGTTTGACCTCTTCTGTTACTTGCTGCTCTTACGTAACACGTGATCTGTGTTCCGGCATTTCTCAGGAGGCACGACAAGATTAAGGATGAGCACATTCAATGCACATTCTCTGCTACCACAGATTAGGATGTCAAATCGCGATAATCCTGAAAGGAAGATGTGGTTGGAAAGGGCCTCTATAACGATATCTCGCGTGTGCGAGCAAGCACGCATATGGCGGAACAAGGTAACACCCGGATTGAGTGTGTGCATATCTCGTCCACTCAAGGCATCTCGGCATATAGCACGCGCGTCTACAATCTCCCAAAACCTCATATCGGCAACTTGAACTCTCTAAACACGTAACTACTGGCAGAAGATGTTATAATTTCATTCTATGTTTTAATTAAAATTGTGAACAATATTTTAGATGAATGTTCTAATAGCAAACACGAATTGTTATATTATGTAGTTATTTCTATAAGGCCCAGCCTCTTCAGATCTCACTCACTTGCGATCAGAACTCGCCAGAAGTTCCGGCAATTAACCATAGGGATTAGTGTTATTTATATATTGTGTTTTTCCTCTTTTGCTCAGAATTATAATCAGATCCTCTCTGTCATGTCTCTTATCTAGCCTGCTCATGGTGGAACAAAGCGCTCGCGCGTGTCGATACTATAACATGAAAGGTCATTTTCAGTATAGCAGAAGTCCGAACATGAAGCGAGCCTAACTTGGATCCGGACGTTGCGTGCACCTCTCTATATACTTAGTTTGGTCTGATATGTTCCTATCCGAAGCATAATTTAATTAGGATCGGAGCTCATAGTATGAGCACTAAAGTTAGGAGAACTAAACCCGGCCCGAATCTATACAATTTAACAAAGCAAACATTTTGTAGAAGTAGACTCTATGTGTAAGTGTGTAAATACTTGTGTGATTCAACATTCGGTACACGAGCACGCTAACTCCGGAAATGATATTACCAGGGAGGACACTTATAAGGTTATGGTCTTAATGTCGCTTGCACAAAATTATCCTCTCCAATTGCCATGTTTGCATTATTGCTACCTGGTGGTACTCGTACTCTATATAGACAAAAGATGGACAATGACTGTGGATACGGTGTGAAACGACCAATAGTGAGACGAAGAGAATAAGGACTCCCCAAGGACGTTGCATATTTAGTCGATTCAGCGTGAGGATTTATATATTTATGGACCAATATTGTAGTTGCAATTCAGAATCAAAACCAAACTCAGAACAATATGGGATCTGATAAACTCTTGGCCTCCGGTTCATATAGGGAACATACGTCAAAGGCCTTCTGGAAATCCACCTTGGTCCTCCCAAATCGCCTAATTCAAGACGATCCACTATGAGTACACACAAGAGTGTGCGTCAAACACTAGAAAATAATACCCTAGTTTCTTATTGCAAAGCACCGCAACGATTTGCACTCGCTTATTAGAGAATGATTCTCTATATATTAATTACAATTTATGATGCATCACTCTCAGGCATTAAGTGTCCGCTTCGTAACGATCCACCAAATTTCTTTTTTCAATTTGGCTAACGCTTGTTGCAATTATACAACTGTATCATTGATATATGGATTTATTTTTTTCGTTACGAACAAGCTTAGAGCCGTATATGCAGGCAATAGCTAATTTCATTGCTCGACCTTATCAATTAAGTCTTTTGTCTCATTAACTCAGGTGACCCTCTGTCTTGCAGTGGCCATTTACCAGTGAAGATGCGCAGTGGTGAGTATTTTCCTTACAGGATCGTTAGACTTCTAGAAGTCTCTTTTGAATTTAAGAAGTTTTTCAGAATTTCAGGTCCTAGATTCTATTGTTTATTTTATACTATAATTTAAAGAATTCTAATATAAAGAGGATGTGGCGCAAGAGAGAAATACGCGGAGCTGTGTGAAGGTGTTTTTCGTATGGCCTCAGCTCATAGTATTTGGCTCTATCTCACCGAGTGACGCACTTACCAGAGTCGTAAGGAACGATCTCAGTAATGGTTTTTCGGCAAAACCCCATGTCTGTCAAATGGGATTTTACCCGCCCGAGTACTTATTGTATTGAGATCTATTAGCACCCCGCCCCTCTTACGGATCTGTAATCCGCGTGAGACCATTTGAATAGCTTTTTCCCAAATATGGATACCCTCAGAAACTTCTCTTCCCTAACACACAGAACTTCCGTGTTATTTAAAAGACCTGGGCGCTAACCCATTAGTCCCGTCTTTATCTGGAACATGAAAACTAAAACTTATAGGAATAGGAGGCTATGAACTAAATTTCAGTGTATAGAATGCTGCCCAAACACAGTGAACTTGGATTGATAGGAATCCTCTTATTATAGTGTGTGATCCAAGGGTTTACTGAATGACTGTTGACAAACCTACCAACCTGTTAGACCTATGCGACAATAAATGAGCCTTATCTTTTGCTTCAAAAAAAATGGCAACTCCTTTACTTGGTATGCTATAATGATCATATTTGAACTTATACAGGTGAGTATATATCTTATTAGTAGCTATATTAATAAGATCTCCGGAATTTGCATGCCCATTATAGATGCTCTCTACAGGTTAGCGAACACTTCCGTCTAAAATTCCTCGGTTTTGCCTGTATTCCTGGGACATTATACTACATCATTTTATGACTCCTTTCTAGTGACGCTAGTGTTGAACCTTACAATTTTCCTATTTACTTTACCCGGTTTTTGGCTAAAACTTAAAATTAACATTTATAAGGTGGGTTCGCCCGGAAGCTAGTACCCTCCCTTCCGGAATCCCCGAGCTAGTTTTATGATGAAGGTTTGAAATTCTTAGGCGCATATTTTAACTTGTCACATGTGACAAAAGTGAACCCTTTGTGTTTGGGTTGACGACCCTAATATGACTCATTTATTCCTGACCCTAGATGAGAAGGCTTCAGGCATTGTAGGATTTTGATGACAAATATGGAATATTCCTTTTAATCAGACATCTCACGGGATTTTATGTATATCGCTTATGGGGGTCACTCTAATTATTTATTATCTAGTATACGTAGTAATTGAGCGCATTAAACATGCCCTCTTTCCCTCGGTTGACGGTGTAATTGGAACTACAGCCATCACCGAATCAATTTGGTTAGATTGCGTTTCGCCTCGCGAATGCGGAAATAAGTGTATATGGTTCATTCCCACCTCCTCAAGTGGATACGGTAGGGAACTAATTGGTGCATTAGGATAACAATATCTCGTAAGTCATAGCCGTTGTTTGAGAAACCAAGTGCGCTGGATGAGAAAACCTAGAATCCAAAGTTATATCGTACTATCTCAATCGAAGAATTTCGCTAAGAACTTACCGGTCCACCGCCTGAGCCTCTTCCCATCCGTGCCAAGTTGACAAACATAGAAAAGCGCTATAAACCTCATGTGAAATTACTGGGTCTGACACGGTTGCTAAAACATCAAAACTTCTAGTAATACGTTAAGATTTTTCTTTTCGCCTGAAAACATTGCCCGCGTCTGTATATTTTGCACTATACCCAAGCTCCCCATTGGACATTAAATAGTCAAATGGTACCCAACCATTAAATTCGAACAGTTAATTCTCACTAGCCATAGATATTTCAGGAAGACAACGCTCTTTTTCTTCTGCACTCAGACAAATCAGTATGAGACCCAAGTGCATTAAAGCTAAAATGTGAACGTCCATTGGCAATGAAACCTATGATAATTGCTCCCCGCTTGCCTTACATGAAAACTGAACTTTTTACTTTTTTTAAAGTCTCAACCGCCAAAGAACCCGGCCATAACTCGGCAAACGATAAAGTTATAGTGGCCCGCTTTAGTAGAGTGTTGGTCGGAAACAATTCGAAAAAGACCTGTTCCTTATTGTCTCACCGGTAAAATGTCCCCTCTTTGGTGATCCTAGAACGAGATGATCCTTTCTTGCAATAAAATGACTCTAATGATAACGAGGTTAGCCCTCCCGGGTTATGGCAAATTGAGTCCAACTTCGTATACCAAATATTTATCCCGTACTCTAGCATGTTAGACTATTCGCCGTCAAGCTTTATCAAATATGAATCTCTCACGCCAGAGCAATATGCCCTAGTATTTTGGACCGGCCCCTGCGTACGCAGAGCTCATGTAAAAGAACACTATAACTCTTGAACAACATAGACTTACTATAAAAAGTGAGAGTTTATGAACTGGAGATTATTTGTGGATAAAACATATAAAAAATTTATAAAAGGTGCTAGATTTTGCGAGCGAATTTCGAACACAGCTCCTCTAGAACGCCAGTTAACCCAACAAAAATAACATTGACACCCGGCTAACCCACTCCTTCCGTCGCGTGCCTATTGAAATAGTATTATCGGAATTTGGTTTTTGTACAACTGAACGTTTCCCCATCAGATAAGGGGTATAACAGTAACAACTCGGCCGTACACCGGGATAGTGTGTTCCCCTGTGTTAAAGCTGTGCGTCTTTCTGTATATAAATGGGGTCCAAAGTCCTACTCAACAATTTATTGCTGTATGATTAAAGTGATTAATACTTACGTGGAATCGAAAGAATCATACAGAAAGAATATAAATAAAAGACAAAGGCAAATAATCTAATCACATCAACGGTGCAAATCAAATACAAACCTATCACTCCGAAGGCGGAATGTAAATGGGCTCTACGCAGTTTGATATCTTAGCTCTATAGATAGCTCCTGCTGATTTCGTACAATTGATCATGGGAAATGGTGAAAAGCAGTTCCGTAGTCTAAAATCCCTTTGAAATAAATTGCACCAACCTACCTGGCCTTCGGAGGTCTATTGGATAAACATATTTTTTCGACACGTAATTTCATACTCAACAGCTCAAAACTCGGGGATCTACACATATCTTAATAATGTAGGACTTGATAATTAAAAATATAATGGACCAATTCTTATTATACTCAAATGGGAGTGCTCTTAAAAATCCCGCTTCAACGATGTTTTTTTAGTATTACTTTATATGAGTTTGATCTGAGTTGTATGCAAAACATAACATTAACTTGTATGTAACTAAAAAAGATAATGAACTTCAACTTCAAATTCGTGGGTATTGAGTCTCTGAGGTAGCAGAATGCAAGTTATTACCTAATACAACTTCTCCACGCCTTGTCGACGATGCTCGTTCTCGTATGCCTAGGGGCGGAACTATAGAAACAAAAGGGGATGCTGGGCACCTATTCTAACCCGGGACCAACGGGTTTTCAGTATTGGAATGCAAGACATTTAAGTAGATACATCAGGCTATATGAAACGGGGAATTGAACGAAATTTTAAATTATTGTTCTTGATATTGTAACAAGAGGAGGGAAAGAAGTAGTTTTGAGTTAATAATAATTAAATATTAATCAAAATTATTGATAATAAGCTTTCATGTGACAGAATTGTTTATGTGGGCACTAAGGGACAATAGTAGTTTTGCTTGGTTGTTTAGTATCAGGGTGGTGTGAGGGACAGCAAAATAATGTAGAGCACAATGTTAAACTTAATCAGTATTCTAAATTGTTCACAAACAATTGGAGGGCTTTCTGCACCCCATGGTTTAAGTAAAAATAGGAATGATTTAAATGATGTTAGAAACTCCAATGGATTGATATGCAGCATTTTGTAGATGAGAGGTGGATTTTTTAACTACACTTAAAATTTATGTTCCAAAATCAAAAAAGAGCTTTGAAACTATGGAAGACCTTGATTTTGGAACTTTTCAAGGTCAATGATTTAGTAGCGAAAGCTTAAACCCAGGCTGATTACTAATGTAGTATCTTTACTGGTATCAAAGAAATGAATTTGAAACATCATAAAAAATCAGAAAGAAAATGTATATGTATCAATAGAGGATATAAAGGTTCATTATAGACTCAAATCATATTCAGTTTTACATCATGTTCAAAAAGATTTTGGAAATGAATACAATTGACTTCCATAACCTCGATTTTGAACTTAATTTGAAGGTCAAATGGCAAGGGACTTAATGTAAGTGGTCCCATGTCTCCATCTTTATTAATGTAAAATCCATAGGCTTATATAATTATGTTGGAGAATTTCAGTGGCAATAACTTTGTTTAAGGACCCTCGAATCCCTTCGTTTAACCTCTCATTGCAAAGAATTTTTACTGTGAATTAATCTTCAAAGTTTTTGTGCCACTATGACTTTTGATTCAGTAGGAGTAGTGTTCACGAGCTTTTTGACACGAGACGTAGTAATTATTAGAGAAGTCGAAGTTGAGAATTCCAATTAATTATGTGAAAAGCAATGAAAATAATAATAGTTTTGCCTGTTATGTTTGAAGGGTATCTCTTGCAGGAAAGATGGTATATATATACTATTTCTATGTATATTTTTGAACGACCTTGACCTTTGGTATAAGACCTATATTAAAGGTCGCTGATCTCATTCCAGTCAGTCCCATACCCATACGATTACTGGTTCTCAGGTTTGACGTGTTTACTCAAGGTCCAATAACTTTGTAGGGGTTTAAAGTTCAATCAAGCTGGGTGATATGTGATCATTTCTCGAGAAGTACTACATTTGTATATGATAAACTGTAAATATTTTGATAGATCTTAAAAGGGAAATTTCTTTGACATGTATTTATCTCAAATCAAGTGCAATAGAAAGCCAGTAAAATACGCAATTTCTCAAATTTGGGGAGGAGGGTAACATTTTGCTGTTTCACAGCCTCATTGATTATGCTAGACATGTAAACTATATATCAAACAACAGAATAGTATATGATAAAAAAAAAATATGTGTAGCATATACAAATATTATGTATTTATATAAATTACACCTTGAGTAACCTCTAGAATCTCGCAAAAAAAAATGACGTGGGTCATCGGCAGGAAATGAAAATGACGGCGTTTATGACTGTTTTAGTCCTATCTATTCTTTATTTAAACCTCGCACAGAATTGGCATATAATAGGCATGATACAATTTGCTGGGTCAGACCGCTTAGTCTAAAACCAATTATGTTTGATTTCTTGCATTAAGTCCGTCATAGTTGGACAAAACATACATTGTATTTTTTCCCCATAATGTTTGACTTTGTTACAGAAATTCCAAATTTACACTAAGTCAAACACATTTTATCAAACTACAACCATAATTTCCATAATCTAGACAAAATTCTGCATCAAACCATGTAGGTTGTGCTTTGTTCTACCCTAGGTTGGTGTTACTCCCCTTTTCTAAGCCTCTTTTGAGAAATGACCACAGCACTAATCAGACGAATAATTTTTTTACAACTTTCTTAAACTACTTTAAACAATTCATTTTGGGAAGAATCCAATAACTACGTGAAGAAGACTTTGGTTCGATTCAGCACTGCGGAAAATAATCTTTTTATAAGAAACCGCGCGAGGAATAAAGCGCACAAGTAAGAAATGAATCAGATTTGAATGTTGATAAGAAGTAAAATGTAGCCATGAGAAATTATTGTAATAATAGTTATAATACATATCAATATTTGCATTCACTGAATCTTTTCTCTTTTATTTCTTTTGAAATTGACATGGCGTTTATCATCCAATTGTAGTGATTTGGGGGGGGGGGGGTGTTTTTGCGGTTTACGATCTGGCTCGGTGTACTCCGAGCTCGCACGTGCGATTGTCTCTCCCTTCCCGCGGACTCTCAAAGGGAACAGACGTGTGTATTAGAGCTCGGTACTGCGGCACTGTAGTTGTCTGCGTTTTGTGAGGGTTTTTTGTGTTTGTTAATACACGTTCTTAGTGGTTTCTTGTGGGTTTTTATACATAGAGAATAACTTTACAATAAATTCATGTTTGTTTCAAACTAGTTGGATCCGGTTTTTTAGTGTCGCATGACTGCATGGTCATTACCATATACATGTATATGGAGCGATTCCAAGGCCAAAAGTTGGATTGACTGTTCCGTTTAAAGTAATGAAATGATCAAC